>ML792127.1:0-54189 GCA_009831015.1 Picea engelmannii | reverse complement strand
ATTTTAACATTCTTTAGTCTTGACCTTGATCCTCTTGTGGAGTATTCTTGATGTAACATTATGTCCTCAAGTTCCTATGTTCCTTCTTGATATCAGGTCTGAACTCTTTTATTTTCCATAAAACCTTCCTTTTATGGTCACCAAAAATATTCTTTGTGAATTCTTGTGATCTAAGATAATCAATCCTCAAATATGGCTGAATACATGGAATCCCCTTTCCAATACCTTTCCAATGACTGCTCCCTTGCTCTATTCTAAGATTTGAGTAGAAATCTATGCTCCTTTAAAACTTGTGCTTTTTCTCTGATGCACTTCTTGTGCAACAGATCTCTTTTATCTGAGATAATGGCTCTTATATATTTTTTGGACGTTATCATAAACTTCCCAGGTCTTTTGTACCTCTCCTGGTCCAGGTCCGAACCATATGAAACCTACAGGATATCTTCCTAACCCCTTTTTCCTTCAGCCCTTAATTCGCATGGGACCACGACTATGACCAAGTCCTAATAGTTGGGTGTTTCTCCAAAGTCTTGAAACCTTAGGGCTCCAGTGATCTGGATTATTTTGGGCACGAAATGAGAGAGGAGATATAATAAATAAATGCACAGAGATATCGTAGATACTCAATAATATAACAAAAATGTATCAGATATGCAACCATAAACACAGATATACAGTAATACACGATTTCTATTAATGAAAGAAATGTACAGAGACTGTAAAATACAGAGTGAAAGACTCGCTAGAATGGTGGCAACTTATCTCTGAGAAGAGATGTGACGGCTACTCGCATTTGCAAGAAGATGATTACAATGAGGCTCGGAAGGCCTTTTTACAATAGATGAGAATGCCAAAAGTCCTAGACATCCAAAAACCTAACCCTAGGAGATGAAGTGCCAAAAGTCATGTGGGCCCCGTTTGGGTAAGTTGGTACATCAACTTCCCGGGGTCGTAACTTTTGCATACGATCTTCATTTGGGGTGCTTGATAGCTCGTTGGAAAGATCTATCCGAGAACTACAATGCTCGAGACAAAATAGCATCATAGATTCTATTTTGCGAGAGAAACATACCCAAAAAAACATCGTTTAGGGCCTCAAAATGGCCCCGGAAGTTCAGGACTCGAAAAAATTGCTAAAAATAGTAAATTGCCAAAATTGCCAGAAAATTGTTTTGATCCAGTCGGAAAAGGTGGGTGGCCATTGATATCCACTTGGATCAATCCTCCCTCCTTAGGAAGCAATGATCTCCATTGCGTTGAGTTCCTGGGGGAGAGGGAAAAGTGTTTGCTGGATCTGCATCTGGGTGAGCTGCTTGTATTGTTGGTGACGTCGCGCTGCTTAGTTTGTGGAAGTCTGTCATGAACCTGTTGAAGTTGAGGTTGTTCAACAAGTTGAGCTACATGAGAGGAAGGTGTGCAGAAGGAATCTTTGTGCTTTGTTGCAACCTTGTCGACCTGCTTCTATTGGATAGAAGGTGTAGGGGGCGAGATTGTAGTGGTTGCAATGTCCTTCTATTCCCCTTTTGAGAAGATTGTGAAGAAGCTAAATTTTGTAGTATGAGATACTACCTTGCGACACTTTTTAGGTGAAACAATAGTTGGAACTACCTCTGGTATTCTGTAGAGATGGCCCCCCAAAGTAACAATGACACTACGGGGTCGAGACTCATAAATAGCATGGCGCTTCCACATATATGGCTGGCCCAAGAGAACATCACAGACATCCAGTGGGGAAACATCACATAATACCTCATCCTTGAAGGGCTAGATGCCATATGACAATCGACATTGTTGGCTGGCACAAAGATCTCATCCTTGGCGAAGCCACCCAATGTTGTATGGCTGCGGGTGTGGTGTTGTCGACAATCCCAATTATTTGATGACCTCTGCTGAGATAAGGTTCTTCTGGCTTCTGCTATCAACAATAAAATGTAGCGGGGTCCCCTTCACCCACATCTGTGAATGAAAAAGGCGCTCCCCCTCTTCAGGATCTGTTGGTTCTTCTGGTTGAATTGTTGTGGTCGTGACAATAGCAGTGGGGTCTGCGTCAATGATCTGTCCTTTATCTGTATTTTCAGAATCAGATTCTGAATCAGGGTTCGGCTCCTTGTCTTTGATCTCGGCCACCAATGACTGTATTGAGCGACATTCATTGGTGTTGTGCCAGGGGATTTTGTGGAAATCACACCATTTTCCGATGTCCTTCTTTTTCTTCCCGTGACCCTTCTTTTCCTGTGTCTTGGACTGGTTTTCAGGAGACTGTTTGTTAGGGCCATCTTTGTCATACTTTGGTTGTTGCAGATTTGCAGACCCAAATTCCCATTTGTTCTGGTGCTTAAATTTCTACTCAATTTTAACAGCATATCGATAAGCAGCATCGAGTGATGAGATGTCCAGAAAATCCATTTCATTTTGGATGTATCTATGTAGAGCCCCACGGTATTTCAGAACCAAATGTCACTCGGAGTCTTTGATACCCAACTTGGTGCGCAAGGTATGGAAGGAATTGGTGAACTCTAGAACTGCTTGGCCCCTTTCTTGCCGCAGTGTGTTCCATCTCATGTACTGGTCCTCATAGTTGCCAACAGGGTAATACTGTTCTTTTACCGCATCCACAAAAAAATCCCAAGTGGGATCGGCCCCATATATTCCAGACTCCTCTGTGGAAATTTTCTCCCAGTAAGTTTCCCACCAATGTTTGACATGAGGGAGAACTTTAAGGAGTGCAAAGGTGATCTTTTCTTTGTCGGAAAAATTGTGAACAGAGAAATAACCTTCCAGCAAAGATAACCATTTTTCTAGGGCTTCTGCATCTATCTGTCCTTCAAATATAATAATATCAAAATTAAATTGTACCTTGAAAGGCGAGGTGCCTCCAAAGTGGCCACTTGATGAAGATGCACCTGATGCTATCGGCAGGTGTTGAAGGATGTGAGCAAAATTCTCCATCATTTCGTCCCTCTGTCGCGTGAGAGCTTGCTCAAGCAACAGATTGATAGGATCGTCTGCTCCGTCGATTTTCTTTTATTCCGCCATTGAGGGTTTCTTGGGTGTGCAAGAGTGATTGTCTTCAAGAGAGACAAGCTCAAGACCCAAATTTCTATACTCGGACCTCATCGGGGACATGCACTGAAAAAATGATCAAGAACAGCCTGCTCTGAAACCACTGATCTGGATTATTTTTGGCATGGAATGAGAGCGGAGATATAATAAAGAAATGCACAGAGATATCGCAGATACTCAATAATATAACAGAAATGTATCAGATATGTAACCATAAACACAGATATACAGTAATACACGATTTCTATTAATGAAAGAAATGTACAGAGACTGTAAAATATAGAGTGAAAGACTTGCTAGAATGGTGGCAGCTTATCTTTGAGAAGAGATGTGACGGCTACTTGCATTTGCAAGAAGATGATTACAATGAGGCTCGGAAGGCCCTTTTACAATAGACAGGAATTCCAAAATTCCTAGACATCCAAAAACCTAACCCTAGGAGATGAAGCGCCAAAAGTCATGTGGGCCTCGTTTGGGTAAGTTAGTACATCAACTTCCTGGGATCGTAACTTTTGCATACGATCTCCGTTTGGGGTGCTTGATAGCTCATTGGAAAGATCTATCTGAAAACTACAACGCTCGAGAAAAAATAGCATTGTAGATGCTATTTTGCGAGAACAACATACCCAAAAAAACATCATTTAGGGCCTCAAAATGGCCCCAGAAGTTCAGGACCCGAAAAAACTGCTAAAAATAGTAAATTGCCAAAATTGCCAGCAAACTATTTTGAGCCAGTCGGAAAAGGTGGGTGACCACCGATATCCACCTGGATCATCCAGAGCTTCGAAGGTTTCCCTTTCTACACATCACAAACATCACAAAACCTTGAACTGGTGAATTCATGGAGGACGGTGGATCTACGGTCCACATCCTCTGTTAAGATCTACGATGGATAGGAGCTTCGGGAATCTGAGATTTGGTGGTTTCTATTGGGACTTGGAAATGTTGTATTTTCATCCACATTTCCTTTCGTCATTATTCACATGTCATCGCCCCATTAACCTTTCATGATATTATTTTCATAAATATATTTGGGTTTCATATTATTATTTTCCACTTTATCCATTTTTGTATTAAAAAGGAATTTATGATTAAATATTAGAAAGTCAACATGTTTTTCATATATATCTCAAAAATGTTTGAGCTTTGTAATGTGTAGGAGTTAATACCAAAAAAAATCTCTAATATCTCCTCCACCATTTCAACGCGATAGTTATTCAAATCCTATTCCAAGGAGAAGATCATGGAGATTGGGTTGGCATATCTTATCCAAAATATATGAGAGATATGTATGAGGTTTTGAAGGGATCATATTTTGTAATAATGGGAAATTGGTTGAGAGAAAAGTGGATCTGTAATTATGAGATGCTTATCTTCTTTTCAAATCCCCCATGTATAAAAGAGAGTGCTCTCTCTTCATTAGGGAGTAGTCATTAGGAGGAGAAAGTAAATAGTCATTTCTTGGATTAGTTTCCTAACTTAATTATTTTGTCATTTGATCATTGTGATGTAATTGAGATTGATTTACTGTTAGTGTGAGCTCACATGTGTCGTCTTTTTGCTCTTCACATGATTGTTTTCCTTTAATTCAATTTTTCATTTCAAGTTAATTTAATTTACGCAATTTCATTTCAGTCGTGTGTTTTAGAAATTCAATTCCAAGTTGTGTGTTTCATCTTCCTGCATTAGATTAATGATTCAATTCCAATTGTATCTTTAACATTAGATTAGGTTAAATTAGCTTCAATCATGCATATATTGTGTGTGTTCTTTGTAATTCTACGAACCTCGGATTGACAAATTAAATAGTTGGGCAAGTACTACAATGCAATTAATACAACATTATTTCGGCCCAATGGAACAATGGTCGTTCCCTTTGTACGATTGTTGTTCCCTTTGCATGTAGTTTCATTCATTTGAACGGAACAACTGTCGTTCCCTTTTTTATGATTATTGTTCCCTTTGCAGGTAGTTTCGTTCATTTGAATGGAACAACTGCATAGCATAGGTTGCATCTCTGGAGGATGAGGTATTGAAAATGAAAGATAAGAACCTACGTAGGAAACAAGTAAAATGCTTGTACTAGCGCCTACCTTTAGTTGATGCATAGAGGTTATATAGGTGCATAGACTTTGATGACATTCTTGAAAGAGAAGGTGAATCCTCAGTTGATAAATTAATTTCAAACTAAGCTTTTTTTTAGGACATCCTTAGAGCCCAACATTTTGGCACCACTGTTGGAGAAGCACGATGGATTGAGGTATCAGTTTCTTTTTCATTTCAATTCATGCAAGTGTGATCTACATGTGTTGGTAAGGGTTCATAGAAGCTAATTGAGTGGATACTCCTCATGTTCTCCCTGCCAACTATGTAAGTGTGAATTTCAATTTCTGCAAAGAGTATTTCAATTTCCACATGAGTGATTTCAATTTCTGCAAAGAGTGTTTCAATTTCCACAAGAGTGATTTCAATTTCAACAAGAGCATTTTATTTCCGCAACTGTGAAGATTAATTTTTTTATACTTTAGAAAGAGTGATTTTATTTAAGTTTTTCATTTAGATTTGAGTTTTGGGTGCTATAAGAATCTCTTTAACAAGATGGTTTAACAATGAGTTTAAGCTTGGAAAAACTCACTTAGATACTAGAAAAATTCAGGATCTCGTCTTCTCTGGAAGAGGAGATCTTGACAATAGCCGAAATCTTAATTACTCCTCCAGAGGAGAACAAAGAATCAATATACAAAGAATCCTGCATATTCAATGAAGAACAATTAGGCGAGCAGGAAGCCGAGGAGGACAATGAGGAGCTGCAACATGATCTGAGCAAGAAAAATTGCACCTACGAAAACCTCATCGAATGATGGTTTCAATCGAGTACCAGGTTAGTTCCATTTAGTTTTTCTTTTTATTTTGTTAATTTAAAGTTTCAGTAGCTAATTTCGTAGGTTTATACATATTTCTGATTCTCATTTCTGAAATTGAAAGATAACATATTCTTACTACTGTTGCTAATATGGTTACATTGGATATTTGACTACACGTAACTAATCTCTCATTTTTAATTAGAGTAGAGTAGGTAGGTTCAAAGGAATACAAAATTTCATTTTTAATTTTGAATTAGTATGCTCTCCTCCCGCTCTGCATGCGATCTCAAGGATAAGAAAGTAGGATATTTTAACTTTTTCAAGAATGAATAAATTAATGTTTTGAAAACATGCCTAATAGATTTCATCCTTAATTTACAAATAATTTATCTTCATTTGCTAAAAAAAGTTTCAATTTGTTTTACATTTTTCAGTTTCATTTTTTTTAGAAACAAATATATAAAATAAAAAAGATTATTAGAAAAATTTTAACGTGACAATTGTTGCCTGTCCATCTTGTACTTGCAAGTAAGAACAATAAATCATTATCTGAATAAAACAAAACTGTTTTGGAAATTTAGGCGGATGAATCCTTTGAGCTTTTACAATATAGATGAAACTGTATCATGCTTGTTGTTGCTCTCATTTTAAACTTGCTTGCATATAGATATAAAACCTACAAACATTAGATCTTACACGTTTGACCTGCTATAAAAGAAATAATAAACATTGTTGCAATCCGCTTCATCAATTTACAGTTCCTGCATTAATGAATTTTGTTCACCGGAGACACTTGGTCGTACCTATTCTTCAACTTAGCGACGATTGCCCACCAAATCCGCTCCCCCCAACTAATTAACTCATACCCCATACCTACTCCAACCACTCCATGAACTCACCTCATATTCATCTGCTCCACACCGCTACTATCTTATCTTGTAACAACAAATTCCCCTCTTTGTTGGCTGATGGGTTTCTTAACTCAAACAATATGAAATCTATTTTAGGGGATCTAGATTATCATTCGTCGATACTGTTAACCAACGCAGAGAAAATTAGATAGTTAGGTAACTTCAGCCATTTGTGAATGTTTCTTTCTGGGATCTAGTCCTGACATTCCTCCTATCTACCGACAACTAATTATAATTGGGCTGAGCATACTCATTTATAACAATGATAGATTCTCTATGGCGATATATATATATATATATGCATGCAACAAAGTGTAGTTCGGACGAGACATGTTGGTCAACAATATATGAGGTGATGAATGTGTAAATGGAATATCTTAAATGGAATGTCTTCCTGATATCCTATCTCCAGATCCACGTTTACTGAACTTGCCTTGGCCACTCATCATAGCGTATGATGCTATAAGACTTTTGTCCGCCAGATTAGATAAGTCCACGATCCATCAACCAAAGACACACAAGAGAACGCACCAACAGATGATTGACCTTAAGATTTGTACCACTCTATGAAGGAGGATATCGAACCTGTAGGTTGTCTCAGTAATTAAATTATTCTTTGACGTGATATTAATTTTTGAGGTGGATTGACAACACCTTCTCCACATTCTTCTGACACTGGTTCCAGTGATACAATACACCACGTGAGATTCATTGATTGTTTCTCCTATTGCTTCTGTTAGCTCTACAATGTATTGTTTCCTCACCTCGTTTTGATGACATATGCACACAAAAATCCGTCCAAGCCAATGTCGAGCTATGTTCTAGGGCCATTCAATTTCAAAATCCATAGAAGTGCATGATGAACCAATTTTCACAGCGTTGAGCATTTCAATTATGATCAATGCTTGTAGGAATGATTACATGCATGATGGATGGTGGGAAAATAATATAAAGGAAGGCCAATTATTAATCAAATCCAAGCACTGAGCTCAAACCACTAAGAAGCACTCATAAACCCGAAGGTCATATTTACAAATGAAGTTCTTCGATTCAAACCATTGACTCGGTCTTCATTTTCATTGATTGCAAAAATCATAGATCTCTTTGATGCCTCTTCAATTGTCTCTAATGATATTCTTGAGTTGTTTACATTGATAACACGTTGTTGCATAGCCGACCACAAGACTGCATTGGGCATAACACCTCTTCAATGGCTTGAGTAGTAGTTTCCTATGACTTGAGATTTGAGCTACAAAACCTACAAATGTGGTGGTTGTCTTCTCATTTTCCACTATTTCTGAATCCCATGTTTCTCATTTACTTTCTCACACATAGATTGAAAATTGTTTGCATGTGGAGAAAATGGAAGTTTCTTTATGATGATTGAACTTTGTAACCTCGGTTTTGTATTATTTAGTAAGTTTCCCATAACAATTTGAAAACAAATAAAACTATAAAGACATGTTTGTCTGATTTTGTTTTTTCCATATTATTGCCACTACAAGCTTGACCCAGCATTGGCAACTTAACAAGTGTTGAATAAAAAAAATTAACTAAGATTTTTCTGTACTATGCGAGGAATTCATACGGGCCAATAATTTGCATTTTCAACTTTTCATTGATGGTTTTTGTTTGATGAATTTTGTTTTCAATTGACTTTTATTCAATGAAGTTTTGTTTGCAATTTTCTTTCTTTTAGATAGTTAATAAAATGAAAAAAATCATAAAAGAGAAAACAAATTACAAAAATTAAAAACAACACAAATAAAATTTGCAAATAGACATCTCACTCATTCCTAGACACAATATCCAAACATGTTTTGCGCTTTTCAATAATCTGTTTGTCTCAAATCACTTCAAGATGCAAAACAATGAAACAAGTGCGTGGAATGGAAATGCCAACTAGTAAAAAAACACATTTTATTAATTTGCCGCATTTGTACATCTTTCTGCATGTTATATTTTTCGAACTTCTCACAAGTTTTCATGCAGGAATTTGTAGTAATTTTTTTTCAGGTTTCGGACATAATCACGTTCATGCTGAAATTATTTTTAGGGATCACAAATATTTTCATGAAAAGCATGCTTGTTGCAAGCTTGAAGGAGTTGATTCTCATTCTACACATCATGCGTTTGTTGTTATACAACGACCATTCATAAAACCATTTTGCGTCATGAATTATTTCTTCCCATTTCTCCTTCAAAGCAGATTGGTCATCCCTATGTTGAAGCCCATCTTCCATTGAATTATCCTTCATGACTTCACACATGCCTATCTTTTTGAGTCGCAAACATCTCTTTATCTTTTTTGAGTTCATTTTGCCTTGTCAATAAAAATATCTAGCTCCCTTTCCATGACTACATTTCCTTTCCATGACTACATTGTTGCTACTGAGATATTTCCTATAGTCCTACCAATATTTTTATCAAAAATCGCGTTGAATGATGTGGGATTCCTTAAGGCCCGCCTTTCAACAAGTCTTGCCCTATCGACCTCAACACCTTATCTGGGATATAGACTAGAGTCTATTTTGAGTACCTAGAGGCTTTCATTCCTTATTAAAAAGTTCTCTCGCTGACAATCATGGGAATACATCAATGTCCCTTGATCGTTAGATATTTCAAGTGGCTCAACATCAGCTCATTCATTCGCACTTCACAAGATGTACTCGAGTACCTTGGCACTCATTGACACCAATGGTGATTTTGCCTCACATTGGTTAATAAAATGCATCAATGGCTGGTAATCCAATGACTTATCTTCATGCTTGACATCAACACATTCATTCGCATGGCTAGAATTGTACCATCGGGTTTGTAGTGGGTGAAGACTATGCACTTTTTCATGAATCCCTCAGTTGTTACAACAGCATGCCTTCAGTTATATGAGAGTATTACAGTTCCACCTCCGTACTTCCTCTTTTCCATGATTCATAGGTAAGGGTTCAAATTCCTTCACTTCAGATTCTTTGATCCAACAGTTACAGTAGTTGCAGCTAGAACATTCACAGTTACATTTTCATGATCATGCAACAATGACATATTCCACGCTCCAACATCCACATCAACCATATTCCTATTGCATAGTTCATCAAAATTTTGGGTAAGTGGAGGTATGTTATTTTCTAGACTTTAATCATGTAATTCCTCAACTGGTAGCGATGAATAATTTGGAATATTCCCTCACCAAGCCCCATTTCCTTTTCACTTCTATGACCCATGCCAAGTTTCATGCAGATATGCAACCAAATCAGTTGGGGGGTAGGGGACTTTATTCACTATCATCACTCCATTTTTCCACTATCATCATTCCATTTTTTGTCTCATTTACCATTTGCCAACATTTCTTTTCCAACAATACTCTATTGCACTTTGCTTCATAAGCATAGATATACATATTGGCATGATTGACAAATATGAAAAAGGGCTTTCTTATACTCAATGATGTTTCGTTATGCACATTGATGGCTTATCTTTTCCAGTAAGTATATGGGTAAATTATTATCATTATAGCAAGAGAACACATAATGAAATGAATGTTGTCAACACAAGAACCAACATTATTTATATTCATGGTTGTAACACAAGAACCAACCATAATAAAATGTCATTTGTTACTCATGACATTCCTATCCTAGAAACATTCATTATCATCACTCAAAACCGAAATTCATATGCAAAAATTTCTTGAGAATATCCATGCACAATTGCATGCGGACATACAACAAGTTTAGTTGGGGGATATGTTGGGACTCAGAAATTTCATATTTTCATCCACCATTCCCTTCATCATTCTTCACATGTCATTGCCTCATTAACCTTTCATGATATTATTTTCATAAATATATTTGGGTTTCATATTATTATTTTCCACTTTATCCATTTTAGTATTAAAAAAGAATTTATGATTAAATATTAGAAAGTCAACATGTTTTTCATATATATCTCAAAAATGTGTGAGCTTTGTAATGTGTAGGAGTTAACACAAAAATAATTCTCGAATATCTCCTCCACCATTTCAAGGAGATAGTTATTCAAAGCCTATTCCAAAGAGAAGATCATGGAGATTTGGTTGGCATATCGTATCCAAGATATATGAGAGATATGTGTGAGGATTTGAAGGGATCATATTTTGTAATAATGGGAAATTGGTTGAGAGAAAAGTGGATCTGTAATTATGAGATGCTTATCTTCTTTTCAAAGCCCTCATGTATAAAAACGAGTGCTCTCTCTTCATGAGGGAGTAGTCATTACGAGGATAAATTAATTAGTCATTTCTTGGATTAGTTTCCTAACTTCATTATTTTGTCATTTGATCATTGTGATGTAATTGAGATTGATTTAATGTTAGTATGAGCTCACATGTGTCTTCTTGTTGCTCTTCACATGTTGTTTTTCCTTTAATGCAATTTTCCATTTTAAGTTAATTTCATTTACGCAATTTCATTTCAGTTGTGTGTTTTAGAAATTCAATTCCAAGTTGTGTGTTTAAACTTCTTGCATTAGATTAATGATTCAATTCTAGTTGTATCTTTAACATTAGATTAGGTTAAATTAGCTTCAATCCTACATATACTTTGCATGTTCTTCGTAATTCTATGAACCTCAGATTGACAAATTAAATTGTTGGGCAAGTACTACAATGCAATTAATACAACATTAGTTCGGCCCAATGAAACAACTTTCATTCCATTTGTACGATTGTTGTTCCCTTTGCAGGTAGTGTCATTCATTTGAACGAAAAAACTGTCATTCCTTTCGTTACGATTGTTGTTCCCTTTGTATCCAGTGTCGTTCATTTGAATGGAACAACTGCATAGTATAGGTTGCATCTCTAGAGGATGAGGTATTGAAAACAGAAGGTAAGAAACTACATAGGAAACAAGTAAAATGCTTGTACCAATCCCTACCTTCAACTAATGCATAGAGGTTATATGGGTGCATAGACTTTGATGACATTCTTGAAAGAGAAGACAAATCCTCGGTTGATAAATTAATGTCAGACTAAGGTTGCTTTTAGGACATCTTTAGAGCCCAATAGTTTCCAAAGCACATCACAAAAATATCCTAGAGTGCCGAATTGGTGAACTTGCGAAGTGGGGTGGATCAACGGTCCACGACTTCCCAACATCCTACGACTGATAATTACTATGGAACTTTGGGCTTCGGGAGTTCTAGACTTTCCATACTCTCAATACTTCCAAAGTGCCAAGTCTTCGGATTGTTGCATCTATTGCCAAGTGTCATTTCTCAATCAACGGTCGATATTAACTCCACCCCTTTGGGCTTCAGGTCTTCTGGGCTCCAGGACTTCGGAGGATTTCACATCTTCACACCCCAAAACTCCCGAACTGTGAATCTATGAATACTTCCAGGTCACCCTCGGGACATCATCACGTTATGTTACTTCGACGCTATAGAACTTCGAGGATTTCTCTATTAAAATCTCACTCTAAGACCTTTCCTCTAAAGTACCAAGTCTCTGGACTTCATGATATGGTGCCACGCATCCACTGGGTCAAGTTATCATGGGCCCAGTCTAGTTAAATTCTTTTCCAAGGTTTTAACTACTTTATGTATCATTAAGGGCCCCACTACCCATGCTTGAGAGGAGTGCCACGTGGTGTAATAAAAGAAGCAGACACGTGGCTCAATCAGATGGGTGACAGGTGTCATGTTCTAACTTGCATTTATATCTTCAAAAGGTTCTTGACTCACTGACACATGGCACACATCCTATGTGTCCACGCCATCCCTAGTGACGTCAACAAGCCACGTCACTTTGGGACTTTGGGACTTTGGGCTTTGAAATATTTTACACTTTCATTCCTCAAATATCATGAACTTTGAACTTCCAAACTAATTTACCTTCCGAGGTCCACATGGTAAAACTATCAACAATTAAGGTGATGGCACATGGCACATCTAAGAAGGGTCCACATCTCCACTGGCGACGCCATCATGCCATTCCACTTATGTTCATCGGTTTTGGGGATTCGGGCTTCGAGATTTTTCACACTAGCACACTATAATTATCCCAAATGCTAAACTCCCGAACTGCTATGAGATCTACAACTCACAATCAATTGCACACAGATCTGATGGTTGAGATCTATTTTTCATTGTTACGCCTTACTTCTTGCTCTTGGCTTAATCTAACAGCTTTGATCTATCTTCGGCCAATCCAAAGGTCAAGTAATTTTCCCCAGATCTACGACATAGATCCACTACAAGACTTCGGCCCTTTCTTCTTTATCACACCTAAACTTTGCCAAAGTCACGAAGTCTGAAGTACTTACGGGTTAATCCTCATGCACCTTTCTCTAGATCTGAAGGTTGTGAAGGATCCTCCTTCTCCCGAATAGATTCTACAACCCAGTTTCAAACCTCACGGCCCAACACAATGGTGGTTGTGGCTTCTTTCATTGTTGCCATTCCATAATTCGTTATACCTCTTGAGCTTCTGAGCACAGTCCCAGGTATTCACTTGGAACCTAGGGATGCTTTGAGGTTCATAATTTTTCCCTCTCGACAACAATTCACTCTGAAACCTTTGTTTCGTTAACCACTAACATGGCCCATCCAGGCTCAGTGTCGAAACCATGGATCCAATACCATTTTTTAATGTCCACACCATCATACCAGTGCAAAACTACCTAATGACTGTTATTTTTTTAATTCACTACTCTGATACCAATTCTAAAACATCCTCGACCACCAACGGTCGATCCATGATACTCATAGAAACAACAATTATCATATGCATATAAATATAAACATAAACAGACAACATATTCTGTTCATACATATATTAATGTGAAAGCGACAATAACACATTCAAATTAAAAATTGATTTACATTATGCTATCACACATCATAATACATAAATAACAGTAAAAACATACATGCAGTAATCACATACAAAACTCATAAATATAACGACATATATAAATACACAACATGTAAATGAACAGAGGATTGGTACTTATCTTTTAGTTGAAGTACACCAACTACGTGTAGACCTTCCACAAACCTCCCAACCATAGAACACATTGCTCATCACTTTCAGTAGTGGGTCACCCCTGAGCTCAGACTAAACTCCACTGGGCAAGGGATTCCTAGGCTAGGAAAGGTCGACAGGGAAGTCACACATTTCAACAAGAAGAAATTCCTCCAAGGAGCCACTTACACTCACAGCTCATAGAATCTCATTCCCCACATGTATGTCCCACCCCAGGAGTGTACACCTTCACTGTCGCACAATCCATCAACTTCTACACCTCCCTTTCCAAGGATTCATCAACAGGCTGGATCAAGATTTCTCATAGCTCTGTAACTTCTACTGGACTTCCTCTAGGAGAGCTCACTTCCTCAGCACACTCTCTCACCTAGAGAGAGTTTCTCATAGGTCTAAAAACTTGTTTCTTCACACTCGCTCCTCAACAAACATGCAAGGTGATGGCAAAAACAGAAACTGGACATGGGGAAATGATACTGACAGGACAATATGCAGGCAACCCATAGATACAGGTACAATGAGGGTAACCACATCAACAAAATTGGGTATGAGATCTGGTAATGACATCAAGCCACACCAGTCCATAGAAGACGTGGGTAGAAACATAAAATGGCTAAGGTGTAATCTGTCTCAAGCACTACGCATTCGTTATGTTCTTCACATGAAAAAACAATTAGCTTCCTAACACGATGTGTCATTTTTAGAAGTTGCATAGATCGACAATGGAGACCATGGCTAGCTGTGTCAATACTCTCCCTGTCTTAATGCATGCAACAGTGGGGAGTATGGCTCACTTCCAAAGTGGCGACCATCATCAGAATGGTGAGGGAACCCCCAACGAGATGAGTTTCCCACCTAAAAACAACATGCTCCCAAGTTGACAGATGTCTTCCTGAAGTTGCATGAGCTCCACTTAACACTCGTTCCCTTTCCCCAGGAACTTAGGAAAACATAGGTTATGTCAAACATTAGCCTCTAGGAAATAATAATATAATATTATTCCTTTAGAGGTAAGCCCTCTATATTAACCCATATTCCTAGACTCTTATCCCCTTCCCTTTCCCTACCTAGTGGAGCTTAGTCCCCCATAACTCTTTCTTTGTGGTCAGTCTACAAGAAGCAATGTAATTTTATTAATGATGTGAGTATTTACATATAAAAAATTAGGCTTAATGGCCTTAGCATCTAGGCTCTCCGGCCTAATAAACACATAATCCTTCTAGTTTATTATAACTCAGCTCACTAGCCTATCAAACATGTTTACAATTCATTATTACAACTGGGGTTCTACCTGGGATATTACATCTTCTTATTTAATCCGTAATTGGTGATATCATGATCTCAAATCAATCTTTGAAAACACTGTCGCTCCCTTCATCTGGTCAAACATATCATCTATTCTGGGTAACAAATACTCGTTCTTGATCGTCGCTTTATTTAATTGGAGATAGTCAATACAAATTCTCCACGATCCATCTTTCTTTCTCACGAAAATAACTGGCACACCCCAAGGTGACACACTTGGATGTATAAGTCCCAAGTCCAACAATTCCTTCAATTGCATTTTCAACTCCTACAATTCAGGCATTGACATCTGATTTGGTGTTCTCTCTATTGGTTCAGTTCTAGGTTTCAAGTCTATTGTAAACTCCAAATTTCTTTCGGGCGATAAACCTAGCAACTCTTCTGGAAACACATCTACAAACTTTTGTACTACAAGAAGGTTTTTTAGTCCTTCCACCTCTCCTTTTTCGTTTAGCACTAATATTTCATATAGCTTGCATCCCTTGTGCATACTCTTTTGTAGTTGTAGGAAAGAAATAAATCTCAAGGAAAACCCCTGGTTCCTTCCTACAATCACTCTACTCTGTTCCAAATCATATGTCAAGCTTAACCGTTTTGTCTTACAGTTAAGTGTCGCATCATATGACTCCAACCAATCCATACCAATCAAAATGTCATAATATCCTAAGATCGTGACATATAGGTTGGCCTTCATTACAAAATATCCCAACTTAATGCTACAATTTGTAACCTTTCCTCCAACCTTTTGTTTTGCACCCAATGCCATTTCTACGTATTTGAACTTGGCTGACTCGACTCCCTTTACCTTAATTCTCTTTAGCACTACACTAGATATAAATCTTTTTGTAGCACCTACATCTATAAATATACTAAAACTTTGGTCAACGATTGTACCTAATGTATCGAGCACAGTGGACTGGTGCTCGGCCTGGCGATTGTCCACTGCTGCATGTATCCTATGGGCCTTGCCCAAATCTCCAACTGTAGTGGGTCTTGATGATCCAACTAGTCTATCCTTCTCAATCAGACAATCTCGATGGTAATTTGGATCTCCACATGTCCAACATCCAGTCTTCGATCCAGTGCTCTTGGTCCCCGAAGTAGAAGTTGTTGTCCTAACAGTTTGTGATCCTATTCTGCTCTATTGAACAAGCCTAAATTATTGTTTTTGTTGCAGATGAAGTTTTTGTTATTGTTGTGGTCCTTTGTAAGGAGTATTCTGTTGAGAGGTTTGTCAACATGGTGTCATGAACATAGGTCCTCTGGGCATATCTCGATTCCATGAAGTCTATCTTGTTGGTTTCTGATGCTGTTGTGCTCCTGATGACATCTCTCCAGTCTATCTCGAAGGATTCCTTCCCTGAACCCCATTGTTCAGCTCTTCCTCAGCTGTGAGGGCCTTCTAAACTGCATCGTGCAACATCTGAGGCATTATAATCCTCACCTTTGCACGAATGTTGAAGTTAAGGCTGAACAAAAAGAAATTGACCTTTAACTTCTTTGTGTTCATCTGTGGAGCATGCCTAATTAGCTCCATGAATATGGCTTCATAATATAGCACCATATGACCACCCTATCATAAGGCATTGAACTCATTAAGCTAGTGCTCAATGAATTCCTCAGACAAGTACCTCTCCTGTAACTATTCCTCGAATAGCTCCCATGACACATGTTCGACGACCATGTTTAGTTGAGGTAGGAGTGTCTTCCACCATAAAAGAGCACTCCCCTTTAGCTGAAATATTGTCATGCAGACTTTCATGTTGGAAGTGTAATCACAAAGTGCGAATAACATCACCATATTCTTCGACCATGCCTCAGTGGCTCAGTCGTCCGTGGAACCCATAAACTCGAGAAACTTCACCTTCTCAAGTTCTTTGTGTATACTACTAATGCTAGTTCAAGCGCGCTATGAACTCTCATTGGGTACATATGCTCTACTCTCATCTCGATCCAGATGATTAATCAATGCCTCTGACATCCTCTGGAAGGATCTCATCATACCTACCACATCTCCCACAACAACCTGCTCATGCTCAATAATCTTCTCATCTCCCTGGGGGTTAGAACCTTTTGGCATGGATACTATCAGAGGTGTCACATCCCTTCCTCCAACAACACGTCGTCTACTTCCCCAACGCCCTCTAACCATGATTACCTACATGGACAATTTTCAAAATTTAATTAATAAGATATTTTAATCATTCTATTAACACAATGGAAGGCGTGATGGTCCAACTTCATAGGGTTGAACCTTCTTTGATACCATATGTAACTTCCCCTCCATTACGACATCAATGTAATTGAGTATAGTAGTGGTATATATATATTTAAAATGAGTGATAGACGATATTATCATACTTCAACAATACACATTATATTCTCATCTACATCACAACATGACAACAATCGATTCAACATCATTGTAACTAATAGATTATTTTCATAGCATAAAGATAATAGAGATGTCTACCCACCCAACCTACCTGCAAGGTTATGTAATATACCTTTGATTTATTAACATCAATACATGAAAAAAGACTAAGAAATAATATATATATATATATATATATATATATATATAAAGAAAACTAAGAAGTAATATATATATATATATATATATATATATTTTCCAATGTGATTTATTAAAACAAATATCATTATTATTCACTTAAGTCTATTGAAAATGTGCATATAAAGAATTCATCCTATACAAGTTTTCAACATATCTCAATAATAACAATTACATGAAACCTAGATTTATATCACCTTTTATCTTCATTAAAATTTATAGTTCCATGAGCAATTATATATATATATATATATATATATAACATAATCATTTATCGATTTCAATTACTTTAATCATTTAATCATTCCTTTGTTACTAACACAAAAAAATCTTAAATAAACCCCCAAAAAAACTTAACGCATATCACTATTCCTAGCCTAAAAGTTATTACATAATACCTCACATATGTTTTTCCCTCCCCCGTAATTTATAATTTAATTTTACAATTATACTACGAGTAAAGCATGTACATAAGGGGAGTATCCTATTCCACTAGTTAAAGAAGACTTTGACATATCCAAAATAAAGATTAAAGCATCACCAAAACTCAACTTCCGATTTTTTATTCAAGTAAACTATTCCAATAAATCTTTATATATATATATATATATATATATATATATATATATATATTTATTTATTTATTTATTTATTTATTCTACATTATTAAGTAGGGAATAAGTTGGAAAGCATTGTGGTACAACTTACATACCAAATACTTACGAAGTCGTTAATTTCCCTTCTTACCACAATCGATGGCATGAAATTTGGTTGACTTGGGTTACAGGGGAGAACTTAAAGACAAAGAATTAATTACAATACTGGAGAAAAGGTTTTCAAGCAGATTCAATGACAACATCGATATCAGTTTATTTGATTTCACTTTAATCCACACAGGAGGTTTAGGACGTGGGAGTGTGACTCAAGAATACGTAGATAGTTGGATGTAACTAAGAGATAATAATTCCCGTGTATCAAGACAAGAACGTTAACATCGATAAAACTGCAACATCGGATCTGATCTGATCAAATTTCCCATCATTCATGAATTATACCTTCATTCTCATTCTCTTGATGTATAATTTTTTTTTTTTTTTAAGTCTATAAGTAGTGGGACCTTTTTTTTTCACTAATTTTTTTTTTCAATGTATATTTTTTTCACTCAATATACATCCAGAGTGGGCCTAATGGTTAAGAACATGTGTTTCCTCTTAAGAGGTCACAAGTTCAAATCCATAGGGGTAGGGTATGTATACCTACATAGACTTTATCAGTAAAATCGTTGGGCGAAGGAGGTCTCATACACCAATTTGGTGTCTGGCTTGGTTGTGACCTTAAAAATAGATTATTATTATTATTATTATTATTATTAAATATATGTTGTTCTCAAAGAGAGTACAAGAATTCATATTACAATGATTACTTATAGCCTTTGTCTAATGATATTATCATTCATCACAGACACAATGAGTGGAATTGCATAGTTCCAGAAAACTTGGAAATACTATTCAGTCTCTACACTATGTAAACAGTCCAAAATTAGAAAATAAAGTGCAGGAGGATAGTCCAAAATGTCTATTTCCATGATTACAATATAGAACCGGTTATAACTCAAAATAAAAAGAAGTCATCGACTTCCCTGAAATATTATCTATTTTAAATGTAGAGATGAAGTGATAGTGGGGGGGCCTCCTGGCCATCCTGCCATTTGTTGAAGTGAATCCTCCCATCCAGAACCTGGAGTGCTTTTCTGATAGTATATCTGCTTCCAAATTCTCTTCCCTATATATGTGGTCAAATCTAATATCATTGAAGAGTGCAATGAGGTCCCTAATCTTCTCCATCTAGCCCATAAGTGAAGTAACATGTAGATTACACTTATAATTTAACCAATACACCACTGTATTTGAATCCCCTAACAATTGTAGATGGTCAATGTCAAGTCTATGTGCTAATGATAAGGAGGTCCACACACCAAGAAGTTCTTCCCTGGTGTTTGATCCCATCCTGCAATTGAATGTCCACCTGTAGATAGTGTTCCCCGCGGTCTTTATGATAACCCCAACTCCACTCAAAGTGCCATTATTTTGTGTAGCACCATTGAACCAACAAATATTATGCATAGTAAGATCAGTGGTTTTTTTTTCCTCTTGAGAAAAAGTGAATGAGGATATCGAGCACTAGTAGCTTCCACCATTCCTTGGATCTGAAAAACAACTCCCTAAACTGTAGTTGCATGGGATTCAAAGATACACTTGTTCCTTGCCAACCAAATATACCAGCAAGTCAATGTGGTTAGTGTGTGCCGAGTTTTTTCCAACTTAAGGTAATTTTCAAAACAATTTGTTAGAGTGTTACCTCCCCAAATTGTAACAAAGTTAAAAATTGTTGACAAGGAATTCCAATTTTGTTAAGTGAGTGAACAACTTAAAAATAAATGAAAGACTTTCTCCTCATCCCTATTGCACAAAGGACAACAGCTTAGTCCTTCCCAACCTCTTTTTTTCATATTTTCCCAAGTTAGAATTTTATTCTCTGATGCCAGCCACGTAAAGAGTTTGATTTTGTTTGCCAGATCCCATGACCAAATCTATCTTCGCCATCCTATTGCTTGAATCAACCAATATTCCTTTGCCAAAGCATTATAAACATTTTTAATAGTGATAACACTGGAGTGATCACCTCATGTCCAGATAAGCGAGTCCTCTCTAGGATGGAATTGGATCCCAGATTGAGTGCCTTACAGTAAGAATGCCACTCAACTGATAGGTTTCTCGTGAGATCTAAATCTGCACTGGATTTCCATTGATTTGAAATGTAACACAAAGAGGACTGAGTTGAGGCTTGATATAAATAAAAAAATAAATTCTCCTTTAGTGCCACTCATAGCGCTGAATATAGTAAAGAGGAATTGTCGATTCCAAAGATCTTATCCAATCCAATTAAAATGGAGGAGCCATTCCTAGGTTTCGAGCTAATCCAATGGGTAATAAGAGGTAAATATTTCAACAGGTTTTTCTAGATCTTCAATGTTGCTAGTTGGAGAGGCGATGTCGATCTAAGCCAAGTAGCCATTGAAAAATATGGTAAATATTTATCCTTGATCACCTGTTGCCAAATACCTTCCTTTAACAAAATTTGCCATAAAGAGTTTGCTGCTAGGGCGCAATTAAAAAGGAGAAGATTCTGAAGGCCCCAACCACCAAGGTGTTTTGGCTTTGCTAGTGTCTCCCAACTATAGAGATGTATTCCATGAGAAATTCCACCCCTTAACCAAAGGAAATAAAAAATAAGCTTACGAATCTTAGAGAGAACAGACACTGGAACTGCCACAACATAACAGTTCCAACAATGTTTTAATCACCTTCCATTCATCGAGTGAGGCCTTTGACATTATAAGAACATCATCAACAAAAATAAGATGAAGAACTCTAATGACCCTGAAAACCTTGATGCCAGTTAAATTGCCTTCCACTTGTCCTTTTTTCAATAGAAGGCCGATGCTTTCCATAACAAGAATGAACAACAATGGTGAGAGTGGGAAGCCTTGTCATAATCCAAATTCACTAGTGAATAAAGGTGAGGACTCCCCATTGATCAGAACTGCAAATGAGGTGCTAACCACATAACTCATAATCCAATTTATACAGTGAACATTGAACCCATTTTGTACAAGAATTAGATGTAAGAAATCCCAATTGACACAGTCATATGATTTTCTTAGATCCAGTTTGAGAATCAAGGCTTTTCGTTTTCTTGCTTTGATACTATGTATACATTCTTGCACCATTCCAATGGCATCCAATATTTGTCTTCCCTTTAAGAACCCAAGTTGTTCACTCGACAACTCCCTCGAGAGTATGGGTTTTATCATATTTTCAATCACCTTGGAGATCAGCTTGTAGCATAGATTGGAAAGCACAATAAGTCTATAATCCCCAAAGGTCTGAGGATTATTCTCCTTTGGTATCAGGAAAAGGTCTGAGGATTATTCTCCTTTGGTATCAGGAAAGTAGTATTCAAGAAACTTTTAATCCTCCCTCTAATTCTTGTGTCTTCAGCTAAATTCAATAGATCATACCCCACAACATCAAAAAATTGTGTATAAAACTCAACCGTTCAACCGTCCGGGCCTGGAATTTTATCAGTTGCAAAGAGTTTTAAAATATCCCAAATTTCTTGTTTGGTGACCGGTCTATCAATGAGTATAGAGTCCTCCACAGAAATAAAGCGTGGAATAGTGGGACCCTATAACCACTTAAATTGTTGAGTCGTAATATTGTAGATTCTGTTGTCATGTACGACTCAACTCAGAGTCCTTCAATTGCACGGTGGTACTGAAAAATCGTGAAGACTTGAGGTTAAAAACAAATTGCTAAAGTATTTTCAATAGAGTATTCTCGAGATAAAATTTTTGAATGAAACTGGAGACGTACTTACGACACTAGGCGACAACACATTATATATATTCTAAGGTGCATACATTTAACATCTATGTGTATCTTTAATACATATATCTATTAACTCACGTTCATGACTTATGGAATATCCATATAATTTTATTTCGAATTCTTGGGATCTGTGGTGATACGACGACTTGGATACCAACAATATTCACCTATTACAATGGTAAGCACTAAAAATATGGACTTCTTCCATAATGCATACGATTCCAAGTGTCACCTTATTAGGCTTAAAATTACTCTATGCTTGAAAATGAAACTCCACATCCGTAAACATTCTAACCTTGGAAACATAAATTAAAGTACAGAGATGTATTCTTACTAATTAATGCATCATGATTTTTTTTATTGGAACATGTTTCTTCTGGACGATAGAGTATCGTTCGTTATTCAAAAACTACTCCTAAATGTTGTAACCCAACAATTAGACAATAATCTTGAATAAAAGTAATAATAATTTAAATTTAAGCGTTTAAAATCCATCATGAAAAATATCGGCTCTGATATGTTCCTATATTTGTTGGTTAAGCTAGGGTCTGACAATAATTACTAACAAAACTCAGATCCGAGGTACCATAAGATGCATTTATTTACATTATCCACTTGGTAAAAGATGACGCAAAAGAAACGAAATTTCTATTGACTGGTAAACATATCAAACACAAGCAGATTTCAATAGCCTAGATGTCATCTTTGAAGGGTTGACCTAGTAACAGGTCGATAAACTTCAGGAAGCTATAATACTCTGAATGATGTAATCAAATAAATGGCTCAGCAAGGGCGAACACAAGGTTCATACCGAATTTACAATTATATAACAGGTACACAAATAATAATATATACAAAAATTAATTAGAGTTCGATTTTAAGAAACTGACATTCGAACTCATCGTTTCCTTGACCCTCAGTAAAATGTATATATATAAAATTCCGCACCTTCCTTGTTCAGGATTGGTTTACGTAATAAGAAACGAGTTAATCAGAGATTTGGTAATACATAATCATTGTCTATTCGTGCATAAGGTTAATAGAGATCAGGATAATAAACAGAAACAGAGGATCATCAATGTTCAATCATATAAAAATTACTATCGCACAGTGACTAATTCTACAATTGATTCTCTCAAGAAATAACTACACAGTACATTCCATTCAATACATAGGTGGTACAATTGAAATATTCTTTATACAATAAAATTTAACAATAAAAAACCATGACCAAAATGTTGGTGCTCTTGAAAATAATCTTCAATGTGAAGGTTTCACCTATCCTTTGTTTTCTAATCAACAATGCCACTGGTACCTCCCAGCCAATATTATGGGTACTCTTCTAACCTCTTATCCCCTGAGCGGCAAAGGGTCCACACACAATGTGATCCTATTTTCACTCTTAGTTGTCGTTTTGTTCCCCAAATTCTCATTTAATGAGTGTCTCCTAACTAGATCTTAGTTAGAGTTAGATTAAGAGTCTTCTTCTTGTTAAACTAGTGGTAGCTTGACTCTAAATACCATTCTATGTGTACACCTATTCTCATATTTTATTTCTTTCTATTTTAAAAATCTGTTTTTATTATTTTCATGCACACATGTGCATTCTATCTGTTGTCACAAGAGTTGGTTCTAGGCTGTAATAGAGCCAAGCCTTAGTGCATTTTAAATGAAATAAATTTTGTTGATTGATCAATGATAGGAGGCTTCTAGAACTAGGTCTGAAACATGCCCTTCACTCATTTATAGATCAGAAACGAAGAGGCATGGCCCCGCTTGTCTAATTGATTTAATAAAGAAGATGGATAGAGGATAGGAGATGAAGAAGACTGAAACAAAGAGTTAGTTATCTAATTCTGATAAGTCTAATCTTTATTTAAATAGAAGAATGACACATAACTTCAAAAGACAAACATGCATATATATATATAACTTGTAAATTAGGCATAAACAGTCAAACTACAGTTCTTGTCTTGCTCACAGTATAAACAGAGGAAAAACTGAACCTAACAGGTTGCCCGTTAAATGACTATAGAAGAGGTATTACTGAATTAGAGCCATTACAAGCTGAATATGTAAAATAAGAAAGAAATAATGAATGTAAACCTAAGAAAACAATACAGGAAAAACAAAATTACACAATGACGAGGTGTAGAATCTCTTGGCATTCTGTTCTATATTTGTTGAAAAGGAATGCATTACAAACCCAGCCTCCAAAAGACTCTCGGGCTGTTCCCCCCCTTCAAATGTTACAAAGATGACTCATATAGGTATTGAGGTCGAAATCCTCCCTAATCTAAAAGATAGCAACAATTATAATCAATTATTGAAACTTTCTGCCATAGAAAATGGGCCAAACTACTGAAAACTGGGGCTGCGTTTATGGTTCTGTATCTCTCGAATCACGAAAATTGTGTATAAACTGAAAGAGGGTTTTGTGCATCTGTTTATCTTGAGAAAAAACCTCTCTCAGTTCCCTGATATCCATTTTCATTTGCCCCAAATCTGCATTTTACAAACATGTGTCAAAACAAGAAAATATGAGATCTGAAAATTAGGGCTCGGAGATGGATTCAATTATCCCAATCTGTGACACCTATAGGAAAACTGAGAGAGGCTATTGATATCTGATGTGTTAGGCACAAAATCCTTCGACCGTTTCTCAAAATGATCCTCTATTCGTTCAGAATCATCATTTAAAAATGATGACTCAGCACATTAAAAAATGCCACATTTCTGAAAATAAACCTCATCTTGCGGGGGACTTTTGACTGTCTTCCCCAGTTCCAAATGAAATTCTGAATACACCAATGGAAATCGTAGGATATTTAGATGTCAATCGACTATTCGAACGCAGAAAATAGCCTCTCCAAGGTTGAGAAAAATGGTTTTTTCCTAAGGCAGTTTTTTGCGTGAGGCTAGAACCCCGATTTTGGGCCTTCGGGTTTCGGGAAAACAGGGCAGTGGTTAAAATATCTACGTCGACCAAATTTATGATGACCAAAACTCCGAAATGGTGATGTGGCATTTATGTAAAACCTTTCTAGCGATTTTCTTGCTGTGTATTGCATTCTTTTCATCCTTCCTCGTGAGATCTTCCTCCATCTGGCTTAATGCATGGTGCTTGAATGCTTGGTCATGGCTGACTGGTGTCATATCATAGATGTTTGGCCATGGTACACCTGTGGGTTCCCTCATTGGATTTTTGCGTGAGTTGTCTTGTGACTGTTACACTGCTGTGACATTTTAGATCATGAGAATGAGGTGCAATCAATGTTATCATTCAATTAAAAGAAACGTTAAACCAACCACAGTGACTGAACATAAGTAAACAACCCATTATTTGGATACTATATATGCATTATTTGACATGAATATGACACTTAGAAAACATTCAGTGATGCACATGACAGACAAGTGGCCATTTTTTCCCATCTTCACTTTTGGTAGCTAACATTATAAAAAATTTCCTCTTAAGCTACCGAAAGCCAAAATTTTAATATTTGTTACAACATAGGCTCCATCTAGGGATGGTGCTTTCCTGCAAAGGGTCAAGAACAGTAGACCATGTGCCTTCATCCATTGGGTGACCTGAAATCAACCTTATCAAACTTTGAACTCTGTCATTTAACTTGTGCCTTTCCGAAACAAAAAACCGCTTATGCATTCATTAGGCTATGGAGTCCTAATGCCTTAAAACAAAACCATACTGGATTCCAAACTAAACTGGAAACATATTGAAAACCATTGTTGTACTTTAATGCTCAAAGTCAAGATTATTTATATACATCACCTACTCTAACTGATATCACTGTTTTTCTTTTCAAGTATAGGAAAACTTCCAAATCAACCTAGCGAGTATCCGACTAACAAACTTAATTACACTTCCATAATTGAGTAGAAAAATGACAGGAGCAATAGCAAATTTCAAAACATGCCCTGGGAGCAGGTACTTATAGTTTTGAGATTTAAACTTCAAGAAGTTGGAAATAACAAATTCAGTCCCTCATTTTGAATCCATATAAACTACTACTGGATCGTAGAAGGGAAGAGATACACCACTTTCACAATTAAGCCATACTTCCTCCTGTTGGGCAAGCTGTCTGAAATGTTTTTGTGCACTTTGTCCACTGCTGATTTTTTCTTCCACTGGTTCAAAAATGTTGCATTGAAGCTTATTGATTTGTTGCTCAATAGTTGCTAAACATGGAGGAGAGATCAATTGTTTCAGTAACCCCTGCTTATGTCCTTCATCTATTGTCCAAAGATATTCTTGGTAGTTGCCATACATAGGCTGATCTCTTTCATGACGTTGTTGATTTCTTTCTTGTTGAACCAAAGTTTCTTGTTGCTCATCATCTTGATAAACACTTTCATCACATTCATCAAACAAAGGAGGACTACCGTAAATTTTTGTGTGTGATGAAAAATAAATCTGCTCTTCTTGTTCTTCTGGATATTCATCATAAACAGGTTTAGCAGATAACTCAGGAGTGTCATCATTCAGACAAATGCTAGGAATATCAACTGTGAAGCTATCTATCTCAGATCCACACTCCTCCAAATCATAGTCTAAAGCATCTTTGAACAACAAACATTCTTCAGGGTTATTAAACATGACAACCCTATCTTCTTAATGAAACAAAACAATGTCTACAAGATGATCCTATGGCAGGAAATCATCATCATAAATTGGTTTACTAACTTCCTCTAAAGTTCCATGGCTACCATGATTTAAACTTAGATTTTCATTTTCAGTAATAGAAGAAGTTTCACTCACATGTTTAGGACTATGTGAATGCTGCAAATCTGTGTAAGCAAGGGTTGTAACATAACTGTTCAAGAGTAGATCTATCTCTTCTTCTATTAAAGGAGGAGGTGGTCGGTGTAATTTATGGATCAACCAACTATGATTTGCTTTCTCTTCTGCAGGTTGACAATGATGTTGAATATCTTCTTCTTGAATATGATCACAAGAACTATCATATCCTGTTTCTTTATCAGCCAACTCTTCGTCATGCTGGTCATCTTCATCCACTTGAGAAATTTCTGTTATTTCTTCCTCCTCTTCAAGAGGATTTGTATGATCTTTTTGTCTTATAAATTCTATATTACAACAATCTTCAAAAAGGATTTCATCTGAATATATCCTCTTACAATGTTGATGAAAAAGTGTGTGAAAATATTTCAATGAAAGAATACTAGAATGGGGTAAATTTTTATACCAGAGCCTAGCATCTCTTTCCAATGAAAAATAAACAACTTCATGAGGACATCTTCATGATGTATATTTAATTCATCCATGAGCTTGTGGAATTCAAGCAAGTGTTGAGCAGGATTATTGTCCACATATCCTCCAAATTTAGGAAGGACATCTTCCCAAATTTTAATGTCTGGAACAGTGTTTGGAAAACCATAAACATTTGTAAATTCCAGAGGAGCAAACCTTGCAGCAATTCGAGCAACGAACGAATTCGACATTTTGAGACCAGTGGAGTCTCCAATGAATCATGTAGAGTCTTCAAACCAAGGAGTCGCCAGGTGAATGATCACAACCAATTGAATGCCTATCCCTTGTTCATCATCAAGGAATAGCTCTAAACTGTTGTCATATCCCAGAGAAGATAGCTTCGTTCTTCCGTCCCCGACAACGGTGCCAGAAAATGTTGTCACAAGAGTTGGTTCTAGGCTGTAATAGATCCAAGCCTTAGCACATTTTAAATGAAATAAATTTTGTTGATTGATCAGTCATAGGAGGCTTCTAGAACTAGGTATGAAATAGACCCTTCACTCATTTATAGATCAGAAACGAAGAGGCATGACCCCACTTGTCTAATTGATTTAATAAAGAAGATGGATAGAGGATAAGAGATGAAGAAGACTGAAACAAAGAGTTAGGTAACTAATTTTGATAAGTCTAATTTTTATTTAAATGGAAGAATGACAAATAATTTCAAAATACAAGCATGCATATATATAACTTGTAAATTAGGCATAAACAGTCAAGCTATAGGTCTTGTTTTTCTCACAGCATAAACAGAGGAAAACCTAAACCTAACAGGTTGCCCAATAAATGACTATAGCAGAGGTATTACTGAATTATAGCCATTACAAGATTAATATGTAAAATAATGAAGAAATAATGAATGTAAACCTAAGAAAACAATATAGGGAAAACAAAATTACACAGTGATGAGGTGTAGAATCTCTTGGCATTATGTTTTATATTTGTTGAAAATGAATGCATTACAAACCAAGCCTCCAAAAGGATCTCGAGATGTCCCCCCCCTTAAAATGTTACAAATATGCCTCATATAGGTATTGAGGTCGAAATCCTCATTAATATAAAAGATAACAACAATTACAATCAATTCTTGAAACTTTCTGCCATAAAAAATGGGCCAAACTGCTGAAAACTGGGGCTGCAGTTATGGATCTGTATCTCTCGAATCATGATAGATGTGTATAAATTGAAATATTATTTTGTGCATCTGTTTATCCTAAGAAAAAACCTCCCTCAGTTCCCTGAGATCCATTTTCAATTTCCCCAAATCTGCATTTTACAAACATGTATCAAAATAGGAAAATATGAGATCCGAAAATTAGGGGTCAGAGATGGATTTGATTCTCCCAATCTATGACACCTGTATGAAAAACAAGAGAGGATATTGATCTTTGATGTGTTAGTCACAAAATCCTTCGACCGTTTCTCAAAATGATCCTCCAGTCCCTCAGAATCATCATTTGAAAATGATGACTCGACACAGTAAAAAACACCACATTTATGAAAATGAACCTCATCTTGCGGGAGACTTTTTACTTCCTTCCCAAGATCCAAATGAAATTCTGAAGACACCACTGGAAATATTAGGATCTTTATATGTCGATCGACTATTCAAATGTGGAAACCAGCCTCTCCAAGGCTGAGAAAAATGGTTTTTTCCCAAGGAAGTGTTTTACGTGAGGCTAGAACCCCAATTTCGGGCCTTCGCGTTTCGGGAAAACGGGGCAGTGGTTAAAATATCTACTTCGGCCAAACCCCCGACGGCCAAAACCCTGAAATGGTGACATGGAGTTTATGTAAAACCTTTCTATCGATTTTATTGTTGTGTATTGCGTTCTTTTCGTGCTTCCTCATGAGCTCTTCCTCCATGTTGCTTAATGCATGGTGCTTGAACGCTTGGTCTTGGTCGACTAGTGTCATATCGTAGATGTTTGGCCCTGGAACACCCGTGGGTTCCCTCCTTGGATTTTTGTGTGATTTGGCTTGTGACTGTTATGCTGCTGTGACATTTCAGATCATGAGAATGAGGTGCAATCAGTGTTATTATTCAATTAAAAGAAATTTTAAACCAACCATAGCGACTGGATATAAGTAACAACCCATTATTTGGAGCTTATATCGTCATTATTTGACATGAAGATGACACGTAGAAAACATTCAGTGATGCACGTGACAAATAGGTGGCCATTTTTTCCCATCTGCACTTTTGGTAGCTAACGTTATAATTTTTTTCCTCTTAAGCTACCGAAAGCCAAAATTTTAATATTTGTTACAACACTATCCAATCTTTAGATTCTTCTCACTTTTTCCTTAATTTGATTTATTTCTATTCTTTGGATTCATTTAATAATTTAATTTAGTCCCTTTACTAAACTTAGACTTAGGCTTAGTATTATAATTAGGCTTAGAATTTTATTGGGATTTATAATTAATATATTCATCGTTTAATAAATTATTTTAAATCTAACAAGTTCTAATCATTTAAATATGTTCTAGGCCACCTATATTTATTGACTCAATTTTTTAATTACACGACATGTCCTTCAAGACTCACCTCCTATAAATTCTAAACTTGTACAATATCTACTGTAAACATATATTAAGAAAAGAACATAAAAGATACAATGGAAAATACAAACATTACACAGATATTGTTCCCTTGGGAACCCCAACCGGGAAAACTAGCATATTCTATATTCATGCATTGTGTTACAATGTTTACAATAAAAAATACATATAGGAGCCAGCGGCATCCAAAACCCTTACCCAATGACCTGGATTAGTCCAAAACCCTAATTCCTTAACCATAAATAGAAAACCATCGGCAAAAGAAACCATGTGCCGAAAAACCACCTAAATATAATGCGGTCCCAATCCGACACTACTACACATGCAAAGAATATAACACATACCCAACATTATACCAATTGTTGTTTTCTTTGCATACAGGGGGTTATAGGGTTACATAGTCAACAATCTAGGGCAACAATGCCCATGGATCCTCTACACCAAGATAACTTCTCAATGCTCATAGATTTTGTTAATGAGTCTGCAACATTCTTCAAAGTGTCCACCTTCATTAGTGATACTTTCTTTTCTTCAATAATGTCTCTTCACCAGAAAAATTTCACTTTCACTGTCACACTCTATCCTTACAGCTTGTTGTACCAACCCAATACCTGAACACAATCTTTGTAACCATACCCCTCAACCTGGGAATAACCATTTGCTACTAACCGATCTTTGTATTTCTCCACTTTTCCTTCTGCATTCAACTTCTTTTTAAATACCCATTTGTTGCCAATGGGATTTCTTCCAGTTGGAAACTCCACTAAATCCCAAACCTCATTCTTATCCAAAGATGTCATTTCTTCTTCCATGGCCCTTTTCTAGAGATTTCCATCCTCTGAATCCACTACCTCCCTGACAGCTCTAGGATCATCATCAGTAATAGACAAAGAAAAATTTGAACGAAAATCAGATGGACTGTACTTTTTCAGTAGCCTTCTTTCTCGATCTGATATCCTCAATACTGGAGTATGAGGATCTTCTTCTTTTGATTCATGTTCTTCTGTAGAGTCTGATTCATCATTCTTTAAATCAAACTCTATTTTCTCTGGTTCTTCCTTACTTGGTAGGACTTCCTGTTTAACAACATCCTTCATTTCTCTAAATACCACATCTCGGCTATACACTACCTTCTTAGTTTCTAGGTTCCAAATCTTATAACTTTTGAGACCATCTTTATATCCAATAAAGATACATTTTTCAACCTTCTTATCCAACTTACTCTTGTTTTCCTTTGGAACATGAACATATACATCGCAACCAAATAATTAATATGTGTGAGAGAAGTTTCCTTACCAGTCAATACCTCTTGTGGAGTCTTGTCATCCAACACTGATGAGGGTGATCTGTTGACCAGATAACATGTAGTACCCATTGCCTCTACCTAGAATTCTTGCCCTAACCTGATACCATTGAGCATGCACCTTGTTTCTCCATCAACGTCCTATTCATCCTTTCTGCAACTCCATTTTGCTGAGGTGTATATGGAGTATTCTTCTTCCTTTCTATACCACACTTCTTACAGAATTCTTCAAATTCATTCTCGCAGAACTCTCCACCATTATCTGTCCTCGGCACCTTAATTCTTTTCTCTGTTTGATTCTCAACAAGAGCCTTAAACTTTTTAAACCTGACAAAGATTTTAGATTTCTTCTTGAGGAAATATATCCAAGTTTTCCTCAAGAATTCATCTATAAATGAGACATAGTACACATATTTTCACAATGATGGGACCGACACAGGTCCAAAAACATCACTGTGAACTAGCTATAAAATTCCTTCTACCCTCACTGCACTGGAGGGGAATCTTACTCGATTCTGCTTCCCATATAGACAATGTTCACATAAATCAAAATCCAGAGAGTAGTTAGACATACCTTTACCATGTAGTAGTCAAAGACCCTTCTCTCCGATATGCCCCAGTCTTTGATGCCACAACATAACCTTTTCTCCAGAGACTATAGGAGTTCTTTCTTCTTCAACTCCAATATTAGGAATAATGGAGCTATTACACCCATCACAAATAGTGCTTCCTAGCAGCTTATATAGAGTTCCAAACCGAAATCTCTTCATCAACACCATTTCTCCTCAAACCATCCTGCAAGTTCCCTTTTCAAATATTGTTTTTACCCCTGCATCTTCCATTTTTCTTACAAAAATCAAATTTATGGCCATACCTGGGATGTGCAAAACACTAGGCAGTTTTCTAATCCTTCCATATATGAGCTTGAACTTGACCCTTCCTCTTCCTATGATTCTGGTTGTCGAATCATTACCTAAGAAAACATTGCCTCCATCATACCTTTCATATTTGCATAACCACTCCCTATGGGGAGTCATATGAAAGGATGCACCAGATTCAATCAACCATGCCTCATGATCTACATGTGTGCTTGAAGAGGCCAAGTACACATCCCCTCCTTCTTCCTTTGAGGTCTTTTCTTCTGTAGAAGAAGATTCTTCAGATCCCTTTTTTTTCTCAACTTTGGATCTACATTGCTTCTTATAGTGCCCTTCTTTTCCACATCTCCAACATACCCTTACAGACTTTCCAGGAGGTTTAGATATACCCTTAGACTTAGATCTCCCACTTGAGAAATAAGATATATTTCTTTCCTGGGAACGTCCTCTTGCAAAAAATGTGTCTGTGCTATGTCCTTCCATATTCTTCCGTCTCATCTCCTCCAACAACAAGGATGAGACCACTTCTTCAAACTTCAAGGAAGTTGTATTACTACCTATGGCCATAACCAAACTATCCCACGAGTCTGGTAAAGAACACAACAAACTGATACATTTATCTTCATCTGAAATTTTAATCTCAACAGATACTAACTGACTTACCACAGTATTGAAGGCGTTCAAATTCTCTTCCACCGAGTCTCCATCTCTCATCCTCAAGTTATATAACTTCTTTCTCAGGAATAGTTTATTTACCAGGGACTTAGACTGATACAACTTCCCCAACTTTTCCCATAAATCCTTGGTTGTAGCTTCCTCTGGCACATTTAGTAATACTGAATCAGAGAGACACAATCGGATTATGCTCTTTGCCTTTCTATCCAACATTTTCTAGTCATTTGCAGAAGTTCTTGTAGGTGCAGTACCTAGATCTACCACGATCCACTGATCTCTGTCCACCAATAGATCTTCCATATTGATCTTCCAAAGCTCAAAACTTTTCCCATTAAACTTCTCTATCTCCATCTTCGAATTGCTTTCCATTTCTTTTCACCTAAAAAACAATACCACAGATCTCCCATTGTAACACGGCTTATCATAGTCTCGAGCCAAACCCTTGACCACAAAGGCATCCCCCTGAAGCCAATAAAGCTATGATACCAAATGTAAATTCTAACCTTGTACAATATCTATTGTAACAAATATTCAGAAAATAACAGAAAATATACAATGACAAATACAAACATTACACAGTGATTTTTCCCTTGGAAACCCAAACTGGGAAAACCAACATATTCTATATTCATTCATTGTGTTACAATGTTTACAATACAAAATACATATAGGAGACAACGACATCCAAAACCCTAACCCAATGACCTTGATTAGTCCAAAACCCTAATTCCTTAACCATAAATAGAAAATCATCTGCAAAAGAAACCATGTGCCGAAAAACCACCTAAATATAATGCGGTCCCAAAAAATGTAGTCTTGATCCAGAAAAAAAAAATCGGGGGCGCTACCCCTGAACCCCCATGCGGGAGGCTCCGCCCCCCTGCACCCCTTGAGGGGGGGCCTAGTGGCCTCCCCTCTTACCCCCCTGCGCGCCCAGTGCATACGCTCTGACACCATTACACATGCAAAGAATATAACACATACCCAACACCTCTGTGATCCAGGGGTTCCACTCGCCTTTGACTGGTTTTGGAAGTTTGTCTGACCCTTAGAGTCAACACTCCACTCGATTGACCTTGTGAGAGACTAAGGGATTCTAAGGAATAATGAATCTGCCTTATTGCATAGCCTTTAGAATCTTCATGAGTGATTGTCTCAGTCTTCCCTCACGACATCATGGACCTCTCTAACTAGGTAATCATTAACCTACCATTTGAACCACAATGAGAGTCTTGGTAGGTTTAGATAGGGGCACTTCCACACCTCTCCCTTAATGTTTGGTTTTTGTGCATGATCCATTTACTCCTTATGTGAGTTGGATTAGCAAGAATCATTAGCCTGTATCCATTTAAAAAAAAAAATGTCATAAGCCATACTATAATCAATCATATGTCACATGTGCGTAAAATGAAATACTCAAACAAAATTACAATTCACTCCCTGAATCAATTTGGATTCCAAGGAAGTCCATTGATTGCATCAACATCCATAATATGTCATGTGTCTTTCACACTCAAGAAAAATCTTCAATATCATCTTTCAATACATATATATCAAATAAAAATAAGTCACAACACATCATCATCATCATCACGTATAATCCATAATCGAAACAAAAACACAATGTACCATAACGAGATCACTTGCACGCAAGTGTCCTCAAAGAACAAGTCAATAATAGTGTGCTCGGTAAAGAAGGATGTTAAATAATTGTGAACAAGATGTGGAGGGGCCAAGGGGTGCCAAGAGGAAAATTTGACTAAATTGTCCCAATGATGTTTTCCAAGAACACAACTGGAACAAACGCCATCTCTGCAAGAAACAAGAGGAAGACCAATCAACATTTGTTGATGACATAGTTGCTGCAATGAGTGATAGTTTAGATGAACAAACCACTCATGCCAATATTTTTTCAAGTCATCACTATGAGAAACACAAACTGATGGAAAAGATGATGACCCAAAATTGTCAAACTTGTACAACCTGGTAATATCATTAACAATTCAAGTTGCAAGAATGTGATTAGGATATTTTAGATCCTTGACTACAACTTGGTGAGGTGAAAACTCTACATTTTTACCTTCACCTGAATGAGTAATCTTATATATTGATAGAAGGTTGAAGGAAATACTTTGAATACATATTACATCATCGAAGTAACCATTATCTACCTAAACTATGCCAAACCCTACCACACTAAGAGATCTATCATGACCAAAAAATATTTTCTTGGTGTTACATTCATTAAGAGCAGAAAATATGGCTTTATCCCTAGCCATATGACAAGATGATCTAGAATCAATAAGCCAATCATCAGAAGAATAAGTATAAGTAGAATTTAAGGAGAAAATAGAAGTAGAAAGTGCATGTCCATGAAAATAAGAGTTTGAAGAAGAAGAATCAATATTGATTTTGTGCTTTTTCATCGTTGCTTCCAAAGATTCGACATTCTTAAAAAATTTGGAATCCACATGACCATATTTCCCACAAAAGTTGCAATGTATGTCAATCTTATTATTTTTAGATTTTTCTCAATTTTCACCATTAGGAGTGGAAGCTAGATGAGAGGGTTTGGGACCTTTGTTTTGATTGTTGATGTGAAAAGGATGTTGCTTATTGGGATTCTTGGATTTATCTTTTTGTTGGGAGACTAAGGATTTCTTGGATGTACTTGCAATGATGATCAATCGAGTTGCACAAGATTATCTTTCTCTCGAATTAGATAATCACAAAATGACTCAAGAGAGGGTTCTTTATAAGCACTCCCTATATCTTCTCTAGTAACATAAAAGGTAGATACAGAAAAATAACATGCACTATCAAGCCTATAAATAATAACATTTATGCATCGATATTCCTTTATATATAGTTGGCACTCTATACACAAAAGTATAAGTTTTTTGAACTTAGAAAAGTAATCTTCAATGCAAGAAAAATCATTTGGACTTAAATTGATTAACTGATTTTCCAACTAGTGAGCTCGAATAATATTGTGTTTACCAAACACAACTTCAATATTTTCCCAAGCTTTATTGGGGGCATTAATTTCTTTAAGGTGAAACCTTAAATCAGGAGAGATGGACATTTTGGTTAGTCCACAGGCTTCGTCATTCCTATTAATCCATTTGGCATACTTTTCATCATCAATGGGTTCTTGTTATTTTCCCAAGGTAATCTAGTACAATCCTTTACTTCTTAATAAATCCTTCATATGGGATTTACATAGGAAGTAGTTTGTACTGGTAAGTAAAATATCATTGGGAGAAGCCATATTAAATATGAAAAGAACACTATACCCTAAGGTGTAGAACAATTGGTGATGAAGTGTAATGTTAAGACACTTTGATATGTGAAGTCCCTGGTTCGGAACCCTAGAATTAAATTGTGTGTCGAGTGAGGGGTTGTGTTGGCATTCCTGGAGCTTATAGTGATAGCAGTCGGATAACATGACCACATGTCATGCGAGTACATTCCTGACTAGTTGTTGATTCTTCTAGTCACAAAAAATAATATTCAAAAAACACTAAAACTAATGGTTTGTATGGAAAGGTATCGAAAAAATAGGTTTTTTAGAAAAATGACACTAAAAATAGACTTCGAATGTGAAAATTATTCTCTTTTGAAAAAAGAAATAAATGGTAACAAAAGGGCCACTTGGCAAGTAGAAGATGGTCCATGTGGTGATGCTCCTCCTAACTATTCCTATAAGCTCACTTTTAAATAAGTTACTTATGAAGTGACCCAATTTTATAGAATAAGTGAGAATCACTTTTACTATAAAGTTTCTTTGTAAATGAAATTTGTATGAAAAATAACATAAAATAAAATATTAAAGTTATTTAATAGTGATTCACTTCTATAACTTAAGTGAAATGCATTTTACAATGGATGCATGAACTTTTTCGAAAAAATGTAACAAAAGAGAGACTTGAATTCAAGACCTCTTAGTTAATAAAGAAACTTTTAACAAGGTGAGCTAGTGCAAAACATAATATATTGTTTGGAAGGAGGATTGGGGTTGTTGTTTTTGTTGTTGACGATGTTGAAGAGTTTGCTCATAAAAGAATATTTTCACATAAGAAAACAATTTCTCTTCTTGATGGAAAAAAGATTAGATCTTTGTTAGCTTACCCATAATATCCAAGTTTTCCCTCTATTTTTGATTTACTGAGATCACATAAAGTGCATGACAAAGAGCATATGTAGATAGAAAAATCATTTCCGCTATGTTTCTAATTTTCCAAGATCGCACAGGGCACATAGAAAAGAGCATATGTAGATTGAAAAGAGTATCAACCCTGGAAATAAAAAACCGAGAACCAAATATTATCTTTGCAAAAATGTAAAGGGCATATTCACACTTTATACCTCCATATCTAACTAAAATGGTCGTATCTTGGTGAAAAAAACCTTTTCAAATGAAATGAAAAGAGCTCAAAACTTAAATGTGTTCTTTGGACACAACAGAACAATCCTCTTTGCCCAAAAATGTTAAAAACCATAGATGTGGCAACACGACTTCACAATCTTGATTTGCAACAGGAGAGGATATTCAAATGTTCTCTGATACGATGTTCAACAACACATGTATTATAATAGAGGATGAAAAGATTCAATAACCACTCACACAACTAGATCAAAGATCAACACACTGGTGTTTTGATGTGGTAAAACCTATATATGGAACATCGATGAACCTAGCCAATGTGGACACTTGGAGAAATTTATTAATGCAAAAGAAGAATATTACAGAGAGATTTACAAGAGAATTTCTCATAATCGATCATTGCAAAATGACCCTCCATTCTATTTAACTAGATATCATGGACCAATTAGGTGTTAGGACACAAATCACTGTAGTCATTAATATTGAGGAGAATATGATCTATCGGATCACTCTATGTCAGGAACACATGGTGACCATCGGATTACCTAACTACAAATGCATACTAATGCATACTAAATAAACGTACTAAGAAACCCACTTTTACCTAACAACACATTATACCAAGTTCATCTTAACTAACTCCTAAGTTTCTAAATATCCTAACAATATTGTCAAGAAGGATGGAGTATGGGTGGATCCTAAGAAAATTGAAGCTATGAAGGATTGGCCTAAATCTAAAAATCTTTATAGCTTCTGCAGTTTTCTATATTTAACGATATATTACCGCAAGTTTCTTCAAAATTATGGAAACATTGTAGCACCTCTCGTTGCTCTCCTTAAAATTAATTATTTCACTCAAACTATAGTAGTTGATCAATTATTTAACACTTTGAAAGAGCATATGTGAACAAATCCTATCCTGACACTTCCCAACTTCACCAAGACTTTTTTCCTGGAATATGATGCTTCAGAGAAATGAATTGGGGCAGTCCTCATTCAAGATGGAAAGCCATTGGCTTTGACTAGAAAACAACTTTCGGAGGGAAATTTAGGCCAATCAATCTATGAAAAGTAAATGTTTGTTATTTTTCACGTCGTGGATCTATGGCATTGTTATATATTGGGGAAATTCTTCCAAGTTAAAATTTATCATCAGGGCCTCAACTGTTTATTGGAAGAACGAATTGCATCCCTGAAGCAAAAAAAATAGGTGACCAAGATATTTGGGTATGATTATGAGATCATTTACAATAAGGTCAAATAAAATAATGTTTATGATGTTCTTTCTAGGAAGTATGAAGAATAAGGGTCCCTCTTTTCTCTCTCATTCATTGTACCATATTGTCTCCAAGTTGTTCACCAGGAATGGTTGGAAGACCCCAAACTTTCTCGCCTAATCCAAAAATTGCAACACCATTATCAATATTCTTTAGGGTACTCTTGGCACAATGAAGAGATTCTATATAAATTCCATTTGTATTTAAATAAACAGTCACAACTTGAATTCACGGTGGTTTCTAAGATTCATGCTTCACCCACAACCACAAATTCAGGGTTTACAACAACTTATGAATGGGTTAAATGTTCCTTTTTATAGGATGGTAATAAACAAAAAATTCACACCTTCATGGGTGAATGTGATACTTATCAACACCATAAAGAAGAAATAGTCAAATCTCTAGGTACACTCCAACCACTTTTGATTCCCCTTGCTATTTGGAGGGATATTTCTATAGATTTCATTATTGGATTAACTAAATCAGGAAATAAGTTAGTCATCATGGTGGTAGTATATAATATTTCCAAATATGCTCATTTCTGTCCTCTTCAACACCTATTCACCGCATCCAAAGTGGATCATTTTTTTATGGATAATATATTCAAACTTCATGGAATTCCTCATTCTATTGTCTCTGACTGATATACAACTTTCAACAACAATTTTTAGCAATAATTGTTCAGGCTCTAGGGAAACCAATTGCATATAAGCATTTCTTATCATCCCTAGTCCGATGGCCAAACCAAAGTTGTCAAAAAGTGTTTGGAAACAAAATTTTGGTGTTTTGCATCTGACAAACAAAATCAGTGGGTTCAGTGATTACCCCTAGTTGAATGGTGGTACAACACATATTTGTTGGAGATACTTCACATACATATAGGATTTATTTTTCCCATGGTTTTCCCTATGTTTATTAGTCATTATTTAGTCTCCTATAGTTTAGGGAGAATATTCGTTTTCCTACATTCTGGGTGAATATTCTCTTCAGTTCACACTTCAGTTTGATTAGTTGAGTGAAGTATAGATGCCACATTGGTTTCCTCACCATGTAACATTGGGATCATCACCATCTAATCACATTTTCCTTGGGATTATCACCATACTAGCACATTACTCATGATTTAGTGATCTCCTCCTCACTTCATTCTGTTTCGGTCAGTTAATTGAGGACTGGAATACTAGTTAACTCATACTAGGTGGTAGTTCACTACCGTAATTCTCGGTGTATATCCAGATCACTCTAGACCACCACTATGGTGCATTGGCTTCTCCTCCAATGTGCATTGGTTGAGTTATATAGAGTATATCATGTGTAAATTATCATTCATTCATTTGGTTAATGCAACTCTTTGATTCTCACTCTCTTGTTTCCATCTTTTCCCTTTTCTTTGAAAAATATGTATGTATTCTTTCTAGATAGATATTATCTGTGCAGGCTCATTCACATTTACATGGTATCAAAGCCAACAAATTTCTAGGAAGAAGACACACCAGATTCGTTTTGCAGGTATTGAAGATTGAAGAAAGAGGGAAAAATGGAATTTCCAAAAGAATTAATTCTTACACCTTACAATTTCTTTGCATGGAAGGACAATATGATAATGCAACTTTGAAGTAGAGGATTATATAGGTTATCCATGGAAAAACAGACCAAACCCACATCATCCATAGAAAAATCCAAGTATCTGAATCAGATGGATGAAGCATTTGGAACTATTTGCAGTCTCATTTCTCCTGAGCTCCTCTTTCACATTTCCTCCTGTAAAATCCCTAATGAATCATGAAACACCATGGAAGGAATTTTTTGAAAATAGGATGAGATGAGGGGACATATACTCGAGGTGGAATTTCTCACTTTGGATCCAAATACCTTCGAAAATCTCCAAGATTTCTTTACCAAATATAAGGATTTTTTGTCGCAACTCAAGGCTTGTGGGGTTGATAAATATAAGGAGGATAAAAAAATGGTTCTTACCATTCTCTCCAAACCTGGGATATAATTCTCAGTGTTTTTATCCACATTTCATTAAGCTAGGATCGCCTTTGGAGCTACCTGTAAAATTCCTTCTCTTGAGGTCTTTATTGAGTCTCTGACGTAAGAGGAAAACACACTCATCAACATGGGAAAGATCAAATTCCCAAAGGTGCATGTACTTGTTGTGTAAGATGGTAGTAGTCACCAAAATCAGAAATATAAAAACCAATACAAAAGGAAGGAACATGCAAATCCAAATAAGGAAGGGTACTCAAAACCCTTCAACAAATTCCTTCCTATCCAAAGGTGGAAAGGGAAGAAAAGGGGAGAAATGCACTTACTTCCATAAAGGATTCCATTCAAAATATGCATGTATGTATGAAAAGATAGATCAAATGTCCCAAATAATTCAACAAAACAACCTTGGAGATCGCATCCCCGAGGGTGCCAATAAGAAGAAGCTAGAAGATCAAAATCCCAAGAAAGGTAATTCTATCCATGTTTTGATTGTTATCAACTCCTCTCCCAATTCTTGGATTGTAGATTCAAGAGCATCAGACCACATGGAAGCCACAAAATAAATTAACTCTTCATTGGGCACATGCAAAGGTCCTCCTATTCTGATGGGGGACAACTTTCAGGTTGAGATCACTGGAAAAGGGAGAATTGAACTCACAAAAAAAATCCTTGAGAATGTGCTACATGTTCCCAAACTCTCCCTCAATCTTCTCTCCATGTATCAGATGACAAAATGCAATGCTAGAAAGAGTGTAATATTCGCACCTGATGCTATGGATATCTATGACATGCAAACCAATTCCAAATTTTCTACTTGTGAGGTCAATCATCAATCCAGACTCTACTCATTTTTTGAATTTATTGAACCAGATTTTGCATTACTACTTACCCATGCTAATGAAAGTAGTAGGATATAGCACGAAATTTTCAAGCATTTAAATTTAAAATATATGCAACAAATTAACAAGTAGGGAATGGTTGAAATTCTACCTGACATACACTTCTCCAAAGGAATTTGTGAGGGATGTGTTCTTAGAAAACATGCACAAGAGAAATTCGACAAAGGAAAGACTCATAAGGATTCATTTCCTTTGGATATGATCCATAGTGACCTCGTGGGAATTTTTTTGCATCCATCAATTAGTAAAGAAAGGTATGTGCTCGGTTTTGTTGATGATTTCTCACACTCATGGAATTTCTTTCTTAAGAAAAAATCAGAGGTCTTTCAACACCTCAAAGATTTCAAATCCCTTGTTGAGACACAATCATGAAAGAAGATTAAAGTCCTTCGAATAGATAATGGGGGGGAGTATTTCAACCATGAGATATAGACTATTTTTCTTGAGGTCGAGATTCAGTTGTAGCACACGGTTCCTTATACTTCGCATAAAAAAGGAGTGGATGAGCGGAAAATTAGATCCTTGAAAGAGATGGCATGCAGCATGCAGCATGCAAAGTCACTTCCACAAATATTATGGGATGAAGCACTTAATTTTGTAACCTACATAAAAAATAGATATCCCCATATATTTGTCAAGGATAAGACCCCCTACGAGGCTTGGAGTGGCCTCAAACTAGAAGTGACCCACTTTCGTATATTCGGTTCTTGTGCATGGGCCAGAATTCCCTCTGAGAAGAGGAAGAAACTTGATCCACAGAGTACAAGTGTATTTTTTTTGGATACCTTGATGATGTGAAAGGATACAGACTCATTGATCTCTCCTTATACCGGCTCATCATTGAGCGTAGTGTCCAATTCGAGGAAAGTATCTCGCATGCACCTCAAAAGATGCATGCAGACACTTTTGTTCTTCCACCTGTCAGAGATGATGAGAATGGACATGTCGATTCTTCTTTAGATGAGAGTTATGATTCAGAGGATTTAGATGATTTAGATATAGATTCAATACAGTAAGATATAGAGTCAATGCATGCAAATGAAGAACCAGAGATGAATCCTAAGTGGGACAAGACTACTCTTCAATATGTAGGAGATATTGTTGGGGATCCAGATGATACCAGGAGGACTTGATCTAATTTAGATGAGCCTCCTATTGCACTCACTTCCACTGAACCGATGCCACCCAGACATATTTTCTTGGTTGAGTCTTCAGATCCACAGTCCTATAGTGAGGCTACCAGGAATCCATTTTAGGAATCTGCCATGCAGGAGAAGTACAACTCCCTCCTCGAGAACCAGACTTGGGATCTGGTTCCCCTTCCTGCAGGAAGGAAACTTGTTAGGTGCAGATGGGTCTACAGGACCAAGAGTGCAGTGGATGGATAGGTTAGAAGATACAAATCCAGGCTAGTTTCCAAAGGCTTTCAATAGGTGCATGACATTGACTATGATGAGACCTTCTCTCTAGTAGCGAAGATGGATTCCATACATTTGGAAATTTCCATTGTGAAGGATAAGGGATGGGAAGACCATCATATGGATGTGAAGAATGCATTTCTTCACATATATATCTTTGAGGAGATCTACATGGATCAATCACAAGGCTTCATGTAGGATTCATATTTGGTCTGTCGACTGAAGAAGTCTCTTTATGGCCTCAAGCAGTCCCTGAGGGCATGGTATGCCAAGATGGATTCCTACATGATGTCAAAGAACTTTGTACTTTTTAATTCAAACCCAAATGTTTACATGCTCAAGATGGTTGATTCACTTCTACTCCTAGTTCTGTATGTTGATGATTTGTTGATCATCGGTTGCTCGACTTCAGAAATTGCTGCAATCAAGAGGATTTTTCATGATGGCTTCTTTATGATGGACATGGGTTCACTAAATTTCTTCCTTGGACTTAAGATCAGCCAGGATGCGTTAGGCATCAAACTGTCTCAGGCCAATTATGCATGAGATCTCCTCGATAGGTTTCACATGAAAAAATGCAAGTCTTCCCCGACTCCCTTTCTATCTAGAGTCATACTTGAGGATGGCGGGGACACTTCACTGGTGGAAAACACACTGTACAAACAACTAGTGGAGAGCTTGTTGTATCTCACACATTCCAGACCAGACCTCTCCTATGGAGTTGGAGTAGTATCTAGGTTTATGCAAGAGACGCATGAGCTACATTGGAAGGCTGCAAAAAGTATCCTTCAATACATACAGGGAACCATTACCTTTTGGATTCACTATGCAACATAATCTACATTCGACCTCATCGAGTTCTTTAATTCTCATTAGGCTGGAGATAACATTGATTGCAAGTCCACATATAGTTACTCACTCAATCTGGGTTCCCAACCCATCTGTTGGTCGAGCAAGAAGCAAACTATTATTTCTATATCTTCAGTTGAGGCAGAGTACAAAGGGGTAGTTAACATAACCATTCGGGCTATGTGGCTACATCATTTTCTCACTGAGTTGGGAATTCAGTTTCATCAGTAAATCGTCATCTGATGTGAAAACCACAACACTATGGAGTTTTGCAGAGATCCAGTTCAGAGGCATTGGACGAATAACATCAAGATCCACATGCACTACATCTGGGACTTAGTACACGAGGCGATCATCGACCTACAGTTCTTTCCTTCAACAAAATAGACCATAGACATTTTCACCAAGACATTCATTGAGAAAAAGTTTCATTCTCTACACAGTTGTCATTTTGGAGATACTTCACACACACCTAGGATTTCTTTTTCCTAAGGTTTTCCCTATTTTATTAGTCATTATTCAGTCTCCTATAGCTTAAGGAAAATATTCATTTTCCTACATTCTAGGAGAATATTCTCTTAAGTTCACACTTCAGTTTGATCAGTTGACTGGAGTCTAGATGCCACATTGGTTTCATCACCATGCAACATTGGGATCATCACCAACTAATTCATATTGTCCTTGGGATTATCACCATACTAGCGCATTACTCATGATTCCATGATCTCCTCCTCATTTCACTCTGTTTCAGTCACTTAACTGAGGATTGAGATACTATTTAACTCATACAAGGTGGTAGTTCACTCCTGTAACTACTATTGTATGTCCATATCACTCTAGATCACTACTATGGCGCATTGTTTTCTCCTCTAGTGCACATTAGTTGATTTATACAAAGTATATCATGTGAAAATTACCATTCATTCATTTGGTTAATGCAATTCTTTGATTCTCACTCTCTCATTTCCATTTTTTCTCTTTTATTTGCAAACTATGTATGTATTCTTGCTAGCTAGATCTTATATGTGCAGGTTCATTCACATTTACAATCTTACCATACTACTACTCACATGACTCCTTTAGAAGAAGTCCATGGGAAAAATTCACTACCAATTATCTCATACATTACAAGTGTCTCCAATATTTAGGAGGTTGACAACAATCTTACAGTCCAAGCGACCATTCTCCATACCCTTAAAGAAAATTTGATCATGGATAAGAATCACATAAAGAAACAAGTAGATTAGGGTCATTTTGAATGGCAATTTGTTGAAGGAGACTAGGTATTTCTTTGTCTACAACCTTATAAGTAGACTCCACTCAAAGTTGGACACTGTCAGAAAATTGCTCCCAAACTTTATGGTCCTTATAAAATTCTCAAGCGAGGGGGGCCCATGGCCTACCACTTATCTTTTCCCAATCATTCTAATATCCATCCTTTTTTCATGTCTCATGCTTAAAGAAACCGATTGGAACTAAGTTCCAAACTCAAACCAGTCTTCCTGAGTTGGATGAAGAAGGTTCCATTTGGTTGCAGCCATAAGAAGTCTTGGACCAGTGAGAGAATCATCTCCATCAGTACACAATAAAGGAAGTGGTAGTCTAATGGAAAGACACGACTCCAGAAGATGTCACCTAGGAGCCAACCACCATTTTGAAACAATTTCCTCATCTCAAGACTTAAGGACAAGGATTTTCATCAAGGGGGAGGGCATGTTAGGAACCTAACCTATCCAAACCCTCATATAGGTAGAATAATATATTTTCCATAAATGTCAACATTAGTTAATAAGACCTATTTAATAACATGAACAAGTCTAATTTAAGAATACTTAATAGAAGATTTTGCTTCTAGAAAAAACCTTCCTCTAGAATGTTCTTTAGAGGATATAATTAGTATAAATAAGAGTAGGAAGCATGATAAATTATTTTCTTGAGAATTATTGTAATAGAGAACTTTTGTGTTGGAGGTTGACCCCTCGAAAAGGAAAGTAAAAATTGCTTTCTATCAATAAAGGTATCATTCGGTGTTGTGATTCTCTACATTTTGTTGTTCCATTGGTATTTGTTGCAATATTTCTATTTTATATTTATTATAATACATCTGGTACCTAACAATGATCATCATACCTACATTGTGCAATATGGTTGGGTAGGGTACAAAGTAATGTCTACTAATATTTAGATGTTGTTGTTGAGGCATACAAGATAGTGGTTCATTGGTGGAATCCTGTGGGAACATGGAAATAAAACAAATTATTATACAAAGACTCTTTAAAATGAACTCAATAGTGAGTTGTTTGAACATAAGGAACGACATCCATCAATGTTAATAGCATCATACAAGCATGGTCACTAAAGGGAAGATGCAAAGGAGAGACAATAGAAATAAATGGGAAGGGATTTGAAGTAATTGAGGAACAACAACAATAGGTTGAAAAAGATAGAGTGAGAGTGATATCAATGAATGAGGATTTATTTGAATCAATGAATTCCATATTTTTCATTAAATTTTATTGACATGTATAATGTAAGAACTCATGAATGAGTAGTCTTTTTTACTTATAACTATAATTTTCTTTAGGTAAAACTATTGAAGTTTGATTACTTTCTTCTCTCCTAGCTTGGGATGTGAGTTGAGATGTCAGTTTTTGTGAATACATTTTCCATTACAAACAAGTTATAGTGTTTGTAGTTAAGGTGATGAAGTTGTTAAAAATGACCATCCTCATAGACATTATTTTGTTTATATGGAATCTTATTGTATGTTTCCCTAAACAATTGTTAAAAAAGTCAACTTTACAATACAATAATTGTCATCACTTGTTTTCATTTTGTTGCATCTCTTCAATATTCAATCTTGATATATTTAGAAATGTATTCTATAGTGATATTATGCATGCACATACAAAAATAAAATGTTTTATATAATCTTGGATTTAGATATAATATACACATAAGAAAATAAATTCAAAATATCGAGATCCAAATACACATTATAGGAATTTGATTTTGACATTTTCAAAATCCAAATTGACAAATTCAAAATCAAAATTTCCAAATTTGGAATCAAAATTAAGACTTTCATATTTCACAATTCATACTTTTGGAATCAAATTTTACACTCTTGGAATCAAAATATCGAAATTTACACTTTTGAAAACCAATATTCACACTTTTAACATCTAATTATGTATTTTAGAAACACATATTCACAATTTTGAACTTGAAATTTACAATTATTAAGTCTAGATTCTTACTTATTAATCGAAATTTAATAAAAACAACATTATTTATTTCATTCAATTAATTCTTAGCATATGTTTAATCGTATCAAATAAAGAATAATGGTTAAGAACATGTGTTTTTTCTTAAGAGGTCACAGGTTCAAACCCAAAGGGGGGTAGGGTATGTATACCTTCGTAGACTTTAGCAGTCAAATCACTGGGTGTAGGGTCGTCCCTTGTCCCACAAACAAGGGAGTCTCATACACCAATTTGATGTGCTGGTTTAGCCATGACCTTAAAAATAGATTATTATTATTATTTATTAATATATTAAATAAAAAAAAACTAAACATAATTGATAAGAAAATTATTTTCATATTAGTTATTTATTATTACATACTATCACTCTTATATTATCTATTATATCTTTTATCAATTATATTGTAATCTAAATTTGGCAAATTCATTGTAGCTTTCACTACATTTCTTATACTTTCTAAAAACTACCAATTAATATAATTTCTATTTAAAAAACACATAGCTATAATTTTGATTTAATTATTATTTGATATACAATTAATTTAATTGTTACTTAATATTTAATTTAATTTTCCTACATGGTAATGTTGATTTGATTTGTTTGTACATTCATTTGTATGTTACACGTACTTTCTTTCCTACATGTGGCGCGTCTATGAAATAAAAAAATGGCATCGTTGTAAGTCCACTTAAATATCTGTTCAAGATATCCAAAATTATTTTCAATCTCAAACGTCATGGAAGCCTGATTACACGCTTGGGATTTTAGTCACTCTATCCTCACAAAACCTTACCTTGTGACATTGGCACGCCAGAATTCATATAGGTATTGAGTGAATCAGATCAAATTGTTTTTGTAAGGGTTAAATTGTGAGTATCATTGTTGCAACAATCAACATTAATTCTATTCTATGAAGTCTTCTACAAGTATAATTTGTTTATTTTAGTAATACAAATTACATGATCGTTATTAATAATAATATTTTAGAATGTAAGTAAGACCAATTACATCATTTCCTAAGTTGTCATTAAAGTACAATATTGTGCATTTAATTACGTCCAATTATGCAAATTGCATAGTGTTAAGCACAATTTTAATCATCTTATTACTATGTTACAGAAATTACATTACAATTTCATTATTGCACAAGATTGTGCATTCAAATTGGAACAATGTTGCGCAATGAGTAATAATTTTCGACAACTATGCAAGTTGCATAACATTACTTTAAAAACGTCAATAATATTCGTCCTTTTATTATTCTAATCACTTCGTTAGTTGAATTTTATTTCTATTTTTAACTTGCTAAGATGGTAATATCAAGTATAGAGACAAAAGTAGAAATAAAATTCTAATAAATTTATTAGTTAAGAAGTCCATTATTACATTTCTCCTTCTACTTATCAATAACAATTGTAAGTAGAAGAAAACTATTTATTTTGAGAAAATGAGGAACTATCCGAATGGGGATTAGGGGCCTGGTTTGAGTCCCTAGGGAAGCTGGTTAGGGCCGGAGGTATTGGTTGGGGATGAGTCATCGAGTCTAGGGTGGTAGTGGAAGTCGAGCTGGTTTTGGTGGAGGGTAGGTGGGAGTTAAGGGCTTTAGAGTAGGGCCCGTCTTTTGGTACGGGGGTTGATAGTCTATGCTTTTTCTAAGGTTAATGGAGACAAATGTATAGAATATGGAGACTATCCTGGGTGATGATCTATGGTGGAGTCAGCAGGGCCTGTACAAATATGATTAAGTGTACAGGGAGGAACTATACTTGTACCAGAAAAAGTTAAAAAGGGGATGGTGATATGGATGATAAAGTGACGACTCAGATGGAGGATCGAGATGAGTTGGGTATAGGTGTCGAAGAGTTGTGCATTTCGAAGGATTTGAGATCCATTAGGATCAATGAAGATTTACGCGCTCGAGATTTGGGCAGGCGTAGAGGGTTTATTGACTCTTCGAAGCCTCATTCCTCTTTTTTTTCGCAGAAGGAGGGTTTAGGGGAGGAGACTGTGAAAGGGTGTCTAAGCTCTGAGGTAGCGGTTCAGGGGGCGTCAAAACCTTCACTATTGTCCATTGCGGTGAAGAATACTATTGGCGGGGGCGTAGGAGTTGTCCAGGGGGTGACAAAAGTGTTGCTGGTCTTAGCTTCAGGGGGGAAGACTAGTGTAGGTTCCTATAGGTGTTTGTGCAGTGCTGAAGGCGGTGGGTCCTGTGTGGATACAACGGAGGGAGCTGTGCAAAAGGAAGGGTTTTTTAACAGGAACATAGTGGAGGTAACTAGTCATGCTGGTTGGAGAGTGTGGAAGGAGAAAAAGGTAAGTTGAGGGTCACCCTCAGTCGCGACATTGGTATGGAGGCAACTAGATGTCTTGTTGTGAGGGGCCTAGTGGGGAGGTTTGGTTATGGGGATTTGGGTGCTAGAGATATATTTGAATGGGTGGAGGAGAGTTGGCGCCCGATACTGGGTTATTTTCTAGAGATATTTGTGCTAATAAAAGGTTGATTATGTTTTATGTTCAAATCTACGGGAGATGCAGATTTGATTCTGCAGAAGACGTGGTTGGTGAAGGCGGGAATCGTAATGCTGAAGCGCTGACACATAGCCTTCAATCCTGTAAAGGAACAATTCGGGTATAGGCATTTGTGGGTGTTATTACAAGGATATCCTTTAGTGGTCTGGAATATGGAGGCCTTCATAACGATGGGTAAATTATTACATGCGGATCCGAAGATGTTGGAGGGGTCAGACATATGGATGGGAATAATCCTAGTGGAAATGGATCTGATTGATGGGCTTCCTGCTAAATTAGAGATCGATTGGTGTGTTATTACTTACCAACAACATCTTGATTAACTGGGGTCCCTTTCAGATGCATTGTCTACAAAGGGATGAACCATCTAAGGCATCAATGCTTGAGGTATTATGCAGAAGTACCTGCTACAGGTAATTTAGGTGAAGCAGAGCCTAAGACTAAGGGGCATGCAAAATTTGATGTTATGTTGAGTGATTTCCTGTCTATAATGTCTTTGGATAATGCTTTGGAATCTGGTAAGTTTTTCAATAAGGAACCTTCTTTACCTTCTGTTTTGTCTGAGTTCCTTGATACTGGGAGTAAGGGTTTAATGTTAGTGAAATCCATGGATGAGTCTGTTAGTAAGGGGGAAATAGGGGGTACTGACAGTGTGGGTGTAGATGTAAGGGCTTGTTGTAGGGAGGAGTTTATGTCGGGGTCTAGTGAGGTGTCAGGTGTTGTTGAGAAGGATAAGGTTGGGGTGGGAGGGGGGCACCCTGATGTGGATAGCCTTTCGGATGTGAAGTTGAAAGTTACGGGTGACTTGAGGGAGCGACTGGAGGAGGGGGACTACCAATCCATTGGAGATGGGTCATCGATTTCACTTTTGAGTGAGCTCTTGGAGGAAAGGGAGGCACTGTCTCCTAGGTGTGTGGAAGCATGACAAGACGAGTGGAGCCAACATATAGTGGTGGTGGCTGGATTGGGGGATAAACAAGATTCTCCTGTGCAAAGTTTATATAGTGGGGATAGGGTGCTCGTGGGTGCAGGTTGTAGTGACTATGGCTCGAATCATGTGGGTGTCTATGATGAGATTTTTCAGCAATTGGAACAGGTGAATGGGAGTGGCACGGGTGGGGCTTATTCATCGGAAACTATTAACAGTGGTGGCTGGAAAACTTCTTTTGTTTTTTTAGAGGTGGAGGAGTCTGCTATTAGTTGTATCCCATCTTATCGAGATGTTCTTTCTCATACACCTTTGAAGGTTTATGATGGGGGTGATATACTATCTAAATCTATAGAAAGGTCTGGGAATAAGGGTTCTTGTAGTAAGGAAGGGGGTAAGGGTTTGGGAGTCGATAAATCACTGTTAAAAGGGGTTGTTTTTGGCAGCTTAGAAAAAGAGTTTTCTCCTCTTAAAACGTGTAGTGCGAGGATGTTAGTGAAGGAGAAGGAGGTTTTAGAGGATCCTAGTGGTGGGGTGCTTGATGGTCTGAGGGCGCTTAGAGCTCATAAATCCCTAATGAGGGTTAAAAAATGATAGTGACACTCTAAATGTTAGCGGTGTGGGGGGCTCTAATAAGTATTTGGCCCTCAAAATGTTTTTAGAGTTGGTTAAGATGGATGTACCTTTTATTCAGGAAACTATGGTAAGTGAAGAAAAAGCGAGAGGATTGTTTGTTAGGTTACTCCCAAACTGGTTATTTTGTGGAGTGGACTCAAGTGGACTTTCTGGTGGGTTGCTTTTGGCATGGAATCCATGAAAAGATGATTTCTATGCTTATGTGATTTCTACAGGGATCTTGCTGGAAGGTATAGTGAAATATATTAATCAAAGCTTGAAGTTACTTAATTGTTATGGCCCCTATTTAGAGAGATAGGATTTTTGGGAGACAATTAAAAAGGAATGGATCTTTAATGAGCATAATCTTTTTTTTTTGGGGGGGGATCTAAATTTGAATACGTCGTGTAGGGAAGTGTGGGGGGAGAGTGCTAGAGTGGATCCAATTCAATTATATTTCTCCCAGTTGATACAAGAAGGGGGGATGGTGGATGATGCGTCAGTTAAATTGTTACCTACATGGAGGAATGGGAGAAGGGGTCGGGACTACATAGCTAAAATATTGGACAGGTTTCTGATAGATGAGAAGTTAGTGGACTCAAGATTGATATATAGAACTTGGGTGTGTAATGTAAAGATCTCAGACCACATTCGAGTGATCCTTCATTTGGAAACAATTAAAGACTAGGTGCAATATCCTTTCAAGTTTAATTTTGTTTGGCTTGATGATCCCGAGTTTGTGGATTTAGTTAGATCTAGTTGGAATGGTTTGCTGGGAACAAAGGTTTTAAATCCGATGGACTCTTTAGTAAAAAATATTAAGTTATTGAATATGTTAGTGATTGTTTGGGAAAGGAAGAAAAAGGATGTAGCCAAGGAAGAATTGGTACAGCATGAATTGGACTTGGATTCTTTATACTCTGATTTTCTAGGGGGTTGTTTGCAGGATGTTGTTAAGGCACTGGTTATGGAAAAAGAAGAAAGGAAATTGCCTCTCTTAAGATAGGAGGAGGAAACCTGGAGACAGAAGAGTAGAATTAACTAGTTGGCCTCGAGTGATCAGAACACCAATTTCTTTCATTCTTATGCAAGTGCTAGAAAGTAGGTTAATGTCATTTGGGATATTACGAAGGAGGATGGAACAATAATATCTAATATTCCCAACTTACATATAGAAGTGGTGGACTACTTTCAAATTGTGTTTAATGCACAAAATAATATTGTTATCTATGATCAACTTGATATTTTAAGAAACTATCCGAAAATGTTCTTAGAGAAAGAAGGCTCTAGATTGGCCGAGCCTGTTAATTTAGAAGAATTACTGAAAACCCTCAAAGGTTTTAAGGTGTCAAAGAGTCCAGGGTCGGATGGCTGGACTATCGAGTTTTTTCTATCTTTCTTTGATCTACTGGGTACTAATTTACTATATATGGTGGAAGAGTCTAAGACGAAAGGAAGAGTTTCTGGTACATTAAATTCTACCTTTATTGCACTCATTCCTAACACTAGCAAATTTGGGTCATTTTGCGACGGCTATTTCGACACTCTTGTGACATTATGTCATGGATATTGTGATGAATATGGAGTCTTTGAAACGTCATTTTATGTCACGTGGAAATTGCGATGAACTTGAATTAATGTCACAAGAGCGACGACCCTAGGGAACTTCTCACAATTGCGACAAAAAAGGAAATATCATCCCCAATACGACAATATAGGCAAACAATGTGAAAACAACATTTCGTCTCAATTGCGACAACAAATTTCGTTGTTTATATAGCAAAAGCGTTGCAATAATTTAAGTTGTTGTCACACTTGTGATGAAAATTTTTCGTTATTTATATAGAAAAAGCGTCGCAACAATTTATGTTGTCGTCGCACTTGAGACGACAATTTTTCATTGTTCATATAGAAAAAGCGTCGCAACAATTTAAGTTGTCTCACTTGCGATGGCAACTTTTCATTGTTTATATAGCAAAAGCGTCACATAAATTTAAGTTTTCATCGCAAGTGAGATGACAACTTTCGTTGTTGATATAGAAAAAGTGTCACAACAATTTAATTTGTTGTTGTAAGTGTGACGACAAATTTCCTTGTTTATATAACAAAGTTGTCCAATCATTTGGAGGATTTAGAACAATTGATTTATGTAATCTGTCTTATAAGATCATTACTAAAATTATTTTTTCCAGGATAAAATCTTCTCTTTCTGTTGGAATCTTAAAGGATCAATTCAGAGTCCTTGAAGGTAGACAAATTATTGATTCTGTAAGAGTTTCTCAAGAGGTGATACACAATATAAAGGTAAAAAGCTTAAAGGCTCTAGTGTTAAAATTGGATATGGTTAAGGCATATGATAGAGTAGACTAGGGTTTCCTAAGACTTGTGTTATTACATGTAGGTATGAGTTTGGAAGCTACCGACTAGATCTTAGGGTGTGTATCATCTGCAAATTTTGTTGTTTTTATCAATGGAAAGCCCTCAAGTTTATTTAAGAGTACAAGGGGTTTAAGGAAAGGATGCCCTTTATCCCCTTTACTTTTCCTCCTTATCATAGAAGGGTTAAGAAGATCTATTCAGGAACAAGTAAAGGATAACAATATTGAAGGTATTCTCGTGGGTAGAGGATTATTCATTACACAACTGATGTTTGTGGATGATGTTATTCTGTTTGGAAATGGAAAATTAGATGAGTGGGAAGTCTTCAAGGAGGTTTTGGAGATTTTTTGTAAAGCGATAGGGATGGTCTTTAACACTCAGAAGTCATGTTTTTTAGAAGTTGGATGGGAAGAAGATGAAATGGAATTGATAAAAGAGATCTTGCCTTATGATATAAAACCAGTTGAAGATGGTTTTAAGTACTTGGGGTTCTTTTTAAAACCAAATTATTACTCTATATTGGATTGGATCTGGCTGGAGAAAAAATTTGATAAAAGAATTATGAGTTGGAGTCACAGATGGCTCTCTTTAGGGGAAAGGGTGATCCTGGTTAAAGTTGTTCTTGAAAGTATTTATGTTTATCGGATTTCCATGGAAAATATCCAAAAAAGTGTATTAAACAACATTAGAAAGAGTATTTTTAGTTTCTTGTGGTCGGGGAAAATGGTTATTGAAGGTATGCATCTCGCAAGCT
>ML792126.1:747486-767112 GCA_009831015.1 Picea engelmannii | reverse complement strand
AAGCTATCGAGATTGATTTGTGTCCGCACTTAATAATTATCCCAATAACACCGCAACCTTTGAAACTTTTGAATTCTTCCAAATCAGGGAGAAATTACAAGATCAAGAGGAGGAGCGATAACATCCGTTAGATCATCTATGGGAAGATATCTGGGTCGTCAAAATTCATGTCCAGACACCCAGAAGAGCACGCAGGAGGAGACAGATCTCATTTTTAGGATCTAATAGCATGTGGGCCAAAAATCGTTGGATCCAGGGAACATGCACAAGGTTTAACCCCGTTGGAGTTTCATAGGAGAGTAGATATCGCAAAACATGAAGTCTCGAAACCATCAGGATTTTCCATCGTCAGAGGACAGGTGGCAGGTGTTAGCGATATTTCTTGTAAGGGGGTTAGAATGTAAAAGAATGGGTTAAAAACCCACTTGGCCTAAGTTCTGGGTGCTAATCCACCCATGATTAAATGAAAACCAAGTTCGGACGACAGAGATCACCGCGCCCGGATCAACGATGCAGGTGGGATTCCGGACCCCCCCCGCCTTTCTACCTTTAATCGGGGGGTTCAAAATCTGGGGCGCACCTCTTCAATGGCCTAGATTAGCGCGCCCGGATCAACGGCGATAAGAGAAATTCCGGACCCCCCCCGCCTTTCTACCTTTAAGCGGAGGGGGGGGGTCCGAAATCGGGGGCGCAGCTTTCCGACGGCTGATATTACAACACCCACATCAACGGCGCTTGGACAACCTCGTCCTTCTCAGCCACTCTGGGTTTAACCGGCATGGTCCCTTCTCCCATCATGTCATCCTCCTTTTCCGCCTTCTCCCGCTGCCGCATGTCATCCATCCACCTCCCCTCTTCGGTCCACATGGTCCTCCCTCCTTCTCATCATCCACTTGTCATTCACCATGTGTCCTGCTCCTTTCCATGTTGGCTCCTCACCAAAAGGCGAGTTCGTTATCTCTCGTCTTCCCTCCTTCCTCCTGAGGTCCTTCGCCATGAACCATCCACTGTCACCCTTCTCACACCTCGCCACTTCTTCCATTCCTTCATAGTCCGACGTCATCACTCCTATCATGAGCCCCATTCTCCGTGCTGGCCTCCATACTTATTCGTCAAGTCATTCAGTTATTCCAGGTGGCAGTGCAAGGAGACTTCCATATCCCAAAGCGCTGAGTTGGCCAGATCGTCCTCAATCCCAAGAAAGCAGTTATTGAAGCGGTTGGTGGTGGTTAGACATCGTCTCCGCCATAGTGGGAAAGCACGACCATGAATTAAAGGCACGTCGATTCGTCGTTGGAACTGTCAAAGAATTAGATTGCGTCTGACTTAAGTTGCATGACCCTTCAGAGGTTGACTATCAGAAATCCATGCAGACGCAAAGCCTTCAATGCAGTATCTCAATTTCGTTGTTGTTGTAGTTCTGAGTATATGTAGGCATTTTCGTCATTTTCGTATCTATCGATGGTAGAGCTAAGCTCCCGACTGTAAAGTTTCAGCAAATATTATGGTTTCCTGGTTATGCCTTTTTGTTTGAGATTTCTTGGTTTATGACAAACAGTTTTCCTTTTTCCATCTATGTTCCATCTCATACTAGGGAGTCCACAGTCGAAGGATTCATGTGGATTGAACAATCTTGTTATGATAAAGGATTTGTTATGACATTGTTGTGCCCTCTGGTCCTCTGTGTTTGAATGTAAAAGGATTTTGCATTTGGATGCTTTCTTCTCCAGTATCTTATAAACCAGATGTTTGTGATAGACCTTCACACTCTTCTAATGCAAGTCTTCCCCCTACTCACCCTTTACTACGACTCACTGTTTGAATTTTATCAAGACCTCACTCGTCCATGCATGCCTGGCCTAGTTTCTGAGTTGATATGATATCGTTTCTGAGTTTTCCTCCATTTGATCACCATTTAAAACAAATCATGACATTAAACTGATGGGCGTCGGGCTCTGCTCCTGCAAGCAATCCAGGAGTGACTTCCGGCTCCAACATTTCTGGCGTCATTGCCGGGGATGAAGTTGAATATTTTCCCCGGATTTGAACGACAAAGATCAACTAATTCTGAAGGTGCATCAGATATCAGAACTTGAAGATTGCTACTGTGCACCTGGCAACTCCATTGTGACGACTCCGCTGGGGAGAACCTGCTCTATCAACTGTGGCTTTGAGAGGCAGGCACACGTGGTCTCATCCACACCTGCCTCTAGCGACACCTGAAGCTGACTCAGAAGCAGCGCGCAGAAAGGGAAAAAGCTCTGTGAAAGAAGTTTCCATTGCCGAAACAGGTATTTCCCCACCTCCTTCTGTGAAGACTCCACTTTCTTCCTCTCAGCTTCCTAGTCAACCTCCCTCTGAGGTTTCCCATTTTCTAAATTTCGGGAGTGTTCCTGCTGAGTTTTCTCCTCCTGGTCTAGTGTCGGAAGGAGAGATCCTTGTCACTCCCCCTTCCCTGGAAGTTGTGCCTCCAAACCAACATTTCTCAGAAGGTTTCACTACCCCTCTTTTTATTACTACTGTTGCACAGAGAGAAGTAGCTGCGCATTCTGGTCCATTAGACTTCTCTCTGTTTTCCCCCTTATCTCCCGTGAGAAACTTTTTCCCGACATCTCCCGGTCGCACTCCTTCTCCTCCAAGTTCTCCTCCACCTAATATCCCTATGGTTGGTGCTAATCCCCCTCCGACCAGAATGGATGCCATAGTCGCTGCTAGATATGCTCCCTTAATCCTACCTCATCCTATGAATCCTCTCCCTGTTGGAGATTACTTGAAGTACATGCCCAAGTTCATCGGGGAAGGAGACATAACTGTAGAAGAGCACCTGGATGCTTTCTACAGTTATGCAGACAATTTGAACATTGAAAATGAAGATGTCTGGATGAGAGTCTTTGTTCAGAGCTTGGATGGTGAAGTTAGAAAATGGTTTAGGGGACTGGCCCCTGGATCTATTGCTGGAATCGAAGCTCTGGATACCATTTTCCTGAGGCAGTGGGGAGATAGGAAAGATTACATATATTACATGACTGAGTTTGGGTCTCTGAAGAAGTAGGAAGGAGAGTCAGTCTCTCACTTCTCCAAAAGATTCAATAAAATGTATAACAAGATTCCTGCAGAGGTAAAGCCCTTTGAAGCATCTGCTCAGATTTCCTATGCTGGTGCATTTGACCCTGATTTCTGTCTTTTATTAAGAGAAAGAAGATCCACCTCTTTATCCTAGATGCAGGATGTAGCTATAGAAGTGGAATCCAACATACTAGCGGCTGACAAACTGAGGAACCAGGCCAACGCAGACAGAAGAAAGGGAAAATCAGAAGCCTCAACTTCCGGACCATCACTGCCCCACCCTCAAGCGAATGAGCTGACCCAGGTGGTGAACTTTATGAAAGAAGAGATGGAGAGATTAAAGGTGGAAAGGAAACAAATGAACAAGGGCCCTCAAACCACCGAGAACAGAGGAGGTTTCAAAAGGCTAAGTAATTTTACTCCTCCAACTATGCACAGAGAGAAGGAGAGAGACAGGGATGACCAAAGAATTTAGGCTCCCTTCCAGAACAATTTTGTGGCCGATGAACAAGAAAGGGAAACAGATGAGACTGAGCCTAAAATCCACAGCTTAGAAGTCACTCCTCCTTTCCCTCATCTGTCTTAGTCAGCGTACGAGGAGTCTCTCATGGACAATCAACTAAACGAATTGAGCAAAGGAGACAAAGCTAGTGGTGGCCGAGGCAGATATAACCTGAGCTCTGATAAAAGGATAGCAGCACCTGATGTTCCTGAGCCATCCACTAGAACAGAGAAACCTTCTAATGAAGCAGCAGACGCTCAAAGAGGTAAGAAAGCTCAACCTCTTTCTCCCATTGTCCATAATCATGTTCCTGAAATTAGAGAAATCCCAAAGCCCATGTCTTCTTTCAATTTCAAACATGAGATTCAAAAGATCAGAATTCCTGTGCCACTCACTGAGTTAATTAAACATGGGGAATTCAAAAAACGTTTCTCTGAGCTGTTGAAGTCCGAAGCCTCATACCCTCTCACAGACTCCATAAACCTCCAAGATGAAAGGCCTACAGTTGTCCTAGGTCCCATGGTAGAAGACAGAGATGATTCATCCCCCCCCTTCTACACATCCCTGAACATACATGACAAAGTGCTTCATAATTGCCTTATGGATTCAGGGGCCTCCCACAACCTCATGCCCAAAACTGTTATGGAAGAGTTGGGACTAGAGGTCACCCAAGCCTATCATGACCTCTATTCTTTTGACTCTAGGAGGGTGCAATGTTTGGGAGTCATCAAGGACCTGGTAGTCTCTTTGTTACAGCTGCCCATGAAGAGTATGGTCATGGATATTGTGGTGGCTGACGTTCCCCCCAAGTTTGGAATGCTGTTGTCAAGGTCTTGGATCAAAAGACTTGGAGGGACATTACAAATGGACCTCACATATGCCACCATTCCAGTATTTGGAGGGGAACATAGGAGACTGTACAGAGAATCCCAACTGGCCTACATAATCAGTGATGAAGACAACCCTACCAATCATCCCATCTATTCTTTGGACACTGATTTAGGCTCCAGTTTACTACAGCTTACCCACACCCCTGAGGCTCCTTTAAAGATCAGAAAGTAGCCCATTCTTAATCAGGAGACACCCCCTCCAACCACCTCTATTTGGAAGATGTTCTTTGATGGAGCTTCCTCCAGTATGGGTGCAGGTGTCGGGGTGGTGTTCATATCCCCCTCCCAAGAGACCATATCTCTGTCTTACAAGATGGAATTTGAAGTCACGAACAATGTGGCAGAATATGAAGCCCTGGTTCTGGGATTAAGAGCTGCAAAGGAGATGGGAATAAGGGAGATGGTTGTGTTGGAGACGCAGAACTGATTGTCCAGCAGGTCAAAAGCGTTTATCAGGCCAAGCATCCTCGACTAAAAAATTACAGGAACGAGGTATGGGATCTAATTGATAGTTTCTTCTTGGCTTTCAACATCTCTTTCATTCCAAGGGAATAAAATGCTCCATCCGATTTCCTAGCTTTCTCAGCTAGTCTGCTCGAAGTTCTTGCGCTGCCCACTGCCGGGTCCGATGTAGAAATAAGATACAGACCCTTTGTACCAGACAATGTCAAACATTGGAAGGTGTTTGAAGATGATCCGGAGATCGAGAAATTACTCCAATCCATTGATGACTTTTCTGTGTCACACATAGATGAGGATCCTGACGTGGAAGGTGACCACCACCCTGAGGAGTTTTTGAATGAAATGGCTAATCACCAGATTATTCAACTACCAAGCAATCACATACCAAGAGGTCTGATCCCATTAGAAATATTGTTCGATAGAAATGATGTGGCAGTAAGGGGAATAATCTCAGGTGATGATGCTGATACAGCTGAGTGCAACATAGGCACACCTGAGGATCCTAAATTGGTCAGGCTGTCAAGAAGTTTGACTGAGGAGAAGAGGGCCGGATATACTAAGTTACTGAGAGAGTTCGTTGATGTGTTTGCATGGACCTATGAAGATCTCAAGATGTATGACACATCATTCATTGAGCACAAGATCCCACTAAAAGAAGAGGCCAAGCCATTCAAGCAGAAGCTGAGACAGATAAATCCCATGTTGTTACCTGTCATGGAGAGGGAAGTGAAAAAGTTGTTGGATGCCCAGATCATTGTCCCCTTGAGATATTCTGACTAGGTGGCCAATTTGGTCCCAGTAAGAAAGAAAAGTGGCGAAATCAGACTATGTGTTGATTTCAAAAACCTGAACAGAAGCTCAAGGAAAGATAATTACCCCCTACCCAACATGGAGCACATATTACAAAAGGTCACCAGTGCTTCCAGAATATCCATGATTGATGGTTTCTCTGGCTACAATCAGATATCAGTCATGCCTGAGGACAGGGAAAAAACAACCTTCACCACCCCTTGGGGCACATTCATGAATGCCAAAATGCCTTTCRGGCTGATGAATGCAGGAGCAACATTTCAGCGAGCCATGGACATAGCCTTCATCGGAGAAAAAGATAAGTTCGTGGTGATTTATCTGGACGACATCACAGTCTTCTCCAAGACTGATAAAGAACACTGCTGCCACTTAAAAAGAGTTTTCCTRAAGTGTCGGAGATATGGCCTATCTTTAAACCCCCAAAAATCATTGTTTKCTATGTAGGAGGGAAAACTATTAGGCCATATAGTATCAGCAGAAGGGGTGAGAATTGATCCTGATAGGGTAGAAGAAATCCAGGCCCTGTCACTTCCCAGATCTAAGAAAGAGGTTCAGGCATTTTTGGGGAGGATTAATTTCCTGAGGAGGTTCGTTTCAAATTTCGCTGAGTTGGTGAAACATATTACGGCCATGCTCAGGAAGGGCCATGAAATAAAATGGAATTCTGAACCCAGAGAGTCTTTTGTCCAAATAAAGAAGGCATTGACTAAAGCACCTGTGCTAATCAGTCCCGATTATTCCAAAGACTTTCTGATATTTTCTTTTGCTTCCTGTGATATAGTAGCGACAGTTTTGTTGCAGAAAAATGATAAAGGGAAAGAACAGCCTATTGCTTTCTTTAGCAAGGCGCTGAGAGATGCAGAACTTCGATACGAGATCATGGAGAAGCAGGCCTATGCCTTGGTGAAAGCTCTCAAAGCTTTCAGAATCTATGTCTTGCATTCAAAGATCACCGCATATGTCCCTTCAACCTCTGTGAAGGACATTCTTATACAACCTGACATAGACGGAAAAAGAGGTAAATGGATCACCAAGATCCTAGAATTTGATCTGGAGATTAAGCCCACTAAGTTGATAAAGGGGCAGGGTTTTGCCAAGCTATTGGTTGAATCCAACTGTAAGGCCTTGGGAATTAACTTCATCAATGAACAAGTTGAGTTATCCGACAAGGATTCTCAGACCATCATACCATTAGCAGCATACCCCTGGTACAAGGACATCTTGTACTTTCTGAAAGAATTGAATCCCCCTGATGGATTGGGAAAAGGTAAGGCTAGGGCTTTAAAACTCAAAGCGGTCAGATATTTCCTTATTGACCAAGCTTTGTACTGGAAGGATCCTCTGGGAGTGTTACTAAGGTGTCTGGACCCGCAGCAAGCCCAGAAGGTCATGACCGATTTCCATAGTGGCCTCTGCGGCGGCCATTATTTCTGGAAGACCACCACTCACAAGATCCTTCGAGCTGGATATTACTGGACCACCTTATTTCCTGATGTCTGCAGGGAATTCAGGGCTTGCATCAAATGCCAGAAGTTCTCAGGTAAGCAGCAACTCACATCTCTTCCATTAAAGCCTGTAGTAGTTTCGGCACCCTTTCAGCAGTGGGGATTGGATTTCATTGGAGAGATTCATCCTCCCTCAAGTGGACAGCACAGATGGATCCTCACTGCAATCGATTATTTCACCAAGTGGATAGAGGTTGTCCCTACCAGGAGTACTTCTCACAAAGTGATGATCAGCCTCTTGGAGGACATCATAGTCAGATTTGGTTGCCCAAGCAGGATTGTCACTGACAATGCCTCCCCCTTCAGGTCTGAGCCTCTGGTCAAATTCTGTGAATAGTTCCAGATTGCACTAATTCACTCCACTCCCTACTATCCTCAAGGAAACGGACTGGCAGAGTCCTCCAATAAAATCCTAATCAAGCTTATCAAAAAGCTATTGGAGGACAATAAAAGGGCCTGGGACTCAAAGCTCAAATTTGCTCTTTGGGCTGATCGAGTAACAACAAAGAAATCACTGGGCATCTCACCTTTCCAACTGGTTTATGGAATAGAGGCCATTTTCCCCACTCAGCTCGCCTTACCTGTGGCAAATCTCCTCCAGGATTTTGAGGGGGAACCTAACCATGTGCTCAGAAGAATTCACTAGATGGTGGAAGTGCAGCAGATCAGAGAGCAGGTCTTGGACAGAGCCTACAATCATCAGTAGAAGATCAAGCAGGCCTTTGACAAGAAGAACAGAAAGAAAGAATTCAAACAGGGTGAACTGGTGCTCAAATGGGATGCACCCAGACAGGAAAAGGGCAAACACAGTAAATTTGATGCCCTCTGGTTTGGGCCTTTCAATATCCTTGAAGTATTTTCAAACAACACTTACAGGTTGCAGGATCTGGAAGGCAAAGAAGTTTTTAGCAGCCCAGTTAATGGGCATTTCTTAAAAAAATGTTTTCTGTGAGCCGCAGTCGGCTCTTTTGTTTTGTTTTGTAAATATTGTTTCTGTTTTGGTTTTTCGAACTAATAAATGACTCCATAGCCCAACAACAAAGGCACTGAATCTGCAAAAAGAGTTCTTAGAGCATCACAGGGACGACTCTATCCCCCATGGAGCTAAATGTTAGCAATATTTCTTGTAAGGGGGTTAGAATGTAAAAGAATGGGTTAAAAACCCACTTGGCCTAAGTTTGGGGTGATAATCCACCCATGATTAAATGAAAACCAAGTTCGGACGGCAGAGATCACCGTGCCCGGATCAACGGTGCAGGTGGGATTCCGGACCCCCCCCCCNGGGGGGGGGGGGGGGGGTCCAGAATTCGAGGCGCACCTCTTCAACAACCCAGATTAGCACGCCCGGATCAACGGTGATAAGAGAAATTCTGGACCCCCCCCGCCTTTCTACCTTTAAGCGGAGGGGGGGGTCCGGAATCGGGGGCACAGCTTTCCGACGACTGAGATTACAGCGCCCGGATCAACGGCGCTTGGACATCCTTGTCCTTCTCAGCCACTCTGGGTTTAACCGGTGTGGGCCCTTCTCCCATCATGTCATCCTCCTTTTTCTCCTTCTCCCGCTGCCACATGTCATCCATCCACCTCCCCTCTTCGGTCCACATGGTCCTCCCTCCTTCTCATCATCCACTTGTTGTTCGCCATGTGTCCCGCTCCTTTCCACGTTGGCTCCTCACCAAAAGGTGAGTTCGTTATCTCTCGTCTTCCCTCCTTCCTCCTGAGGTCCTTCACCATGAACCATCCACTGTCACCCTTCTCACACCTCGCCACTTCTTCCATGCCTTCATAGTCCGACGCCATCACTCCTATCATGAGCCCCATTCTCCGCGCTGGCCTCCATGCCTATTCGTCAAGTCATTCAGTTATTCCAGGTGGCAGCGTGAGGAGCCTTCCATATCCCAAAGCGTTGAGTTGGCCAAATCGTCCTCAATCCCAAGAAAGCAGTTATTGAAGCGGTTGGTGGTGGTTAGACATCGTCTCCGCCATAATGGGAAAGCACGACCATGAATTAAAGGCACGTCGATTCACCGTTGGAACTGTCAAAGAATTAGATTGGGTCTGACTTAAGTTGCACGACCCTTCAGAGGTTGACTGTCAGAAAGCCATGCAGATGCAAAGCCTTCAATGCAGTATCTTGATTTCGCTGTTGTTGTAGTTCTGAGTATATGTAGGCATTTTCGCCATTTTCGTATCTATCGATGGTAGAGCTAAGCTCCCGACTGTAAAGTTTCAGCAAATATTCTGGTTTCCTGGTTATGCCTCTGTGTTTGAGATTTCTTGGTTTATGACAAACAGTTTTCCTTTTTCCATCTATGTTCCATCTCATACTAGGGAGTCCACAGTCGAAGGATTCGCGTGGATTGAACAATCTTTTTATGATAAAGKATTTGTTATGACATTGTTGTGCCCTCTGGTCCTTTGTGTTTGAATGTAAAAGGATTTTGCATTTGGATGCTTTCTTCTCCAGTCTGTTATAAACCGGATGTTTGTGATAGACCTTCGCACTCTTCTAATGCAAGTCTTCCCCCTACTCACCCTTTACTACGACTCACTGTTTGAAGTTTATCAATACCTCCCTTGTCCACGCATGCCTGGCCTAGTTTCTGAGTTAATACGATATCATTTCTGAGTTTTCCTCCATTTGATCACCATTTAAAACAAATCGTGACATTAAACTGATGGGCGTCGGGCTCTGCTCCTGCAAGCAATCCAGGAGTGACTTCCGGCTCCAATAGTAGGAGATCAACATTTCGTTGACTCATGACTCTGAGAATTCAAAGGGAAGAATTATAAGAACTCGCAAAATCTGAATTCGTGACTTGATCTAAGCCGTCAGATTGAGGAAGGATCTAGGCTGTCAGATCTGAAGTATAGGGAATTCGGACCTTGGGAAAACAGAGGTGAATCACATCAGGGTTCCCGATATGAGAAATCACGACATTCTCGGAGGTTTGGCCCCAGGTCATAGCGAGGGGTCATATGGAGAGAGGATAAGGGCATGGCTAGCAAGTTCTAGGCCCCTATCAGGATTTCAGAGGTCAGGAGAGTTGGGGTGACTCACAAGAAAATACTCGACACGTGAAATCGCGACGTACCTTTGTTTAGGCTCATGGTCACAGCCCGTGGTCACGTGAGAGAAGCTTGCACCTGGTGCTTGTTCGCATAGGCCGAGTTTCACAAGGACTTGTGGATTTGTTCATGGGATTCCAGTAGGGAATCAGAGAGTTTCTTCATCTTAGAGAATTACTGTGATGCTTGACCGGGAGGTCCGTGGACCTTGCCGAGGTAGGGGGTCTACATCACTCCTCTTGCCAACATTGCTTGCCTTTGGGCACTCCTCTTGCGAACTTTATGAAACTTTATGCAACATGCAACTTTATGCAACATGCAAATTTATTCAACATGCAACTTATGCAACAATGCAACTTATGCAACTATGCAACTTATGCAACTATATGCAACTATACTATGCAACTTATGCAACTATGCAACTATATGCAACTATATGCAACTTATGAAACTATATGAAACTATATGCAACTATGCAACTTATGCAACTATATGAAACTATGCAATTATATGAAACTTATGCAACTTATGCAACTATGCAACTATATGAAACTATATGCAACTACGCAACTTATGCAACTATATGCAACTTTATGCAACTATGCAACTATATGCAACTATATGTAACTTTATGCAAAAATGCAACTTATGCAACTATATGCAACTTATGAAACTATATGCAACTTTATGAAACTATGCAACTATATGAAACTATATGCAACTATGCAACTTATGCAACTATATGCAACTATATGCAACTTAAGAAACTATGCAACTATATGAAACTATATGCAACTTATGCAACTATATGCAACTGTGCAACTATATGCAACTTATGCAACTTTATGCAACTATATGAAACTATAAAAGAGAAGACTCACACCCCAAAGCATACCAAGATAACAATAACGGGATCCCAGGTGTGATATGAATCAAGTAAACAAAGACCCCAATAAGTTTGTTACATACAATAGAATCAAGTATATTCTCCAAGAAAAACATGGGTTCCCTAAATATTTGCTCGCTAACGTATCTTCTCATTTTTTCAAGTGTTTGTACCACAAACGTATATTCACACTATAACTTATCTTCTTGTTTTAATGAGTGTAGGTAGCACCAAATAGGTATCTATCAGATCTATCTTCCTCGAGTGATGATCAAGATATACTAAGAGAGGTTTAAAGTGAGATGTGTTGTACTGGATCTACCGGTTCTAGATCAACTAGATCTGAAAAGGTAAGGAAACGATTTTGTATATGCATGCAACTTTTTATTGCCAATGGAGGGTCATGTAATTATGATGTTAAGAGAATAGGTGAAATTGAGTTTCCCTTGAGGTATAAACATCTAGTGCAATGATGGGAACCTAAGGAACTACCTGAAGTGGACACATATTTCTTCATCAGTGGGAGGATGTATCACATTGATCCTTCATCCTTACATGGATTGGGGTTATTTTCCATGGATGGAATAAAGGTCGTCTATGTCATTGTAACTGAATTGATGAAGTATGTCGGATCGTTATACAAATATAATCATTGGTTGATGTTGGTCCAATATACGCAAAGTATGCAAAGATACAGAGTTGCCGCAAATTATATACAACTAGTATATAATAATCAAAATAAAGGGGCAACTATGTATATTGATGGAAGGCCAAAATCTAATGGAAACATTGCGGGATTTATAAATAGTACACGACCAATGGCAACAACTAAGAAACCAAATTTCATATTTGAGGGACGTGAAGGAAATCGTATATTTGTATGTGCAACAAAAACAATAGTTCCAGGTGAAGAGTTGTTGATCGATCACAACTTAATTCGAATAGATGGATGGAGTGCAGCTATGGGGGTAAATATCTTACATACCATTCAAATCAACCTTTCATCAATCATTGTTATAATTTATCACTACAATATTTCAATTTTTTATTGCATATATTTAATTTTTCATTATTTATTTTTTGATATTACTGCAATATTTAATTTTTTTAATGTTAGAATTACTTTCATAACTCTTGTTGATTAATTTATTGTATCAACATCTGTCTAGGGTGACCGTGAGAAATCACACACTACATCTGTCCAGGGTGACCGTGGAAATGTGCCCGCTGTGCCTCATAAGGTAAATGTTAAATATAGTAACAACTTATGACTACAACAACTAAATTTATGAAATTTCATTATTTATTTTCTAATATTACTGCAATATTTCATTTTTTTAATGTTACAAGTGAATTTCATAACTTTTTTGGATTGATTTATTGTGTCAACTTCTATCCAGGGTGACTATGGAAAATCACCCACTACATCTGTCTAGGGTGACCTTGGAAATGGGCCCGTTGTGCCTCGACAGGTAAATGTTAAATATAGTAACAACTTATGACTACAACAACTAAATTTCTAAAATTTCATTATTTGTTTTCCGATAGTACTGCAGTATTTCATTTTTTTAATGTTACAAGTGAATTTTATAACTTTTTTTGATTGATTTATTGTATCAACTTCTGTCCATGGTGACCATGGAAAATCACCCTCTACATCTGTCCAGGGTGACCGTGGAAATGCACCCGTTATGCCTCGGTAGGTAAATGTTAAATATAGTAACAACTTATGACTACAACAACTAAATTTCTGAAATTTCATTATTGCTTTTCTGATATTGCTGCGATATTTCTTCTTTTTAATGTTACAGGCGAATTTCATAACTTTTGTTGATTGATTTATTGTGTCAACTTTTTTCCAGGGTGACAGTGGAAAATCACCCGCTACATCTTGTTAAAGGAGAATCCTCCTGCAGACAAGAGGATTCCATATTGGTATCTAGAACCCTAAAACTAAAATAGAAAGGGTGTTATCATTGGTTACTGACATCCTTTTAGATATAATTAAGCTAATGAATGAAGAGGAAGAAGAAAAGTGTACATTTTTAAATGACGTTTTCCCTCGCAAAGTCCAAGTTGAGATTCAATCCCAAGCGCCTCGATAGGTCCTGCAGAACAAACAAAGATACAACAAGATTCCTATTCTATCGATATTAGCTCAAATATAGATCTATCTACTGAAGACAAGTTCATGTGGAACAAACATAAACTTGAAAGAAACAGGCCAAGCATGTATGTATATTAATGAGAACAAATGAAGAATACTTACAATCCTCTGATGAAGGTGCAACAACTTCTTCTAGCTCTCCTTGTTCAACCCCTTTTCTCAAGTAATCTACACTGATTATGCTTCAATGGCATCTCCCTTATGAGATCATAAGTTAGATTCTTTACAATATCTCCATATATCTCAATACCACTTATGAGATCATAAGTTTGGTATCTCTCTCTCTATCCATGTATTTCATGTTGCCTATGAGATCATAGGTTTCATACTTCCAATCTTTTCATGTCTCTTTCACCATGAGAAGGCCTCCTTATATAAGCTTGGAGAGGCCCAACCACTTGAGAGATATTTGGGATAAGTTGAGGATTCCTCTTCTTCAGTTGTGGATCTTTCCTAAGATCATGCCTTGAACTCATATTTGAATCTAACCAACCTCAGAGATTGAGGGGATTCTTCCCAGATTTCCGCCAACAAACCAAATTTCACCCAAAAAAGGCCAGCGCTCCCTCAAAAGGGACACAGAGCATTGGAACGCTCCCCTAGAAGAGGGTACAGAGCGTCAATGCTCCCTAACAGTATGTAGGGGAGTGCTCCTTTACAAATTTGACTTTTGAGTGGCTTTTTAAGTGGAAAAAGGCTTGTACTCCTTGTCAATTGATTTCTCTTCTTCAAGACTAGTCTTTAAGGTGTCTTGAGTGTCCTTATGATGTCATTAGAGGCACGACATAGACAATATGGCAATATGATGTTTGCGACACTTGTGGTACTTGCGGACAAGATGTGACACTTACAACACTTGTAATGACGACACTTGCAACACTATTGAAGTGAGTAATTTTGATGTGTAACAAAGTTCGTTAGGCAATATTTTCATGTTTAGAGAGTATGAAAAGAGCTTAAAGGGAAATCCAATGGGTTCCTTTTTCGTAATACCTTTACGAGTCCGAAAAAGTGATAAAAGTATACTTGGTTACATTCTCACATATTTACGAGCATGAGAAAGAACAAATACTAAGCTTGGTAACTTATTCTCATGTATTTACAAGCATGAGAAAGAATAAAGAATAAGCTCGAGATTGTTTTCATTTTTACGCAAGCTTTAAAACAAAACAAAACTATGCTTGGGATAGATTTTATTTTTACACAAGATTAAAACTAGCCAAAACTATGCTTGGACCTGGTTTCATTTTTACACAAGCTTGAACTAGAGAAAACTATGCTTGAGGTAGGTGGTTTCATTTTTACACAAGCTTGAACCAAAGTAAAAACTATGCTTGTGACTTCCCAACACATAATCTAGGAATGGTTGGTACTTAGCCCCTAGCTTAAGAAGCCAGCTTCAGCATGAAGTCCAGAGGCTAGAAGCATTACACCCCAAGCTTCATCTCATCCAACATCACAGGTGAATGAAATGAAGCTTAAAATACTAGACAAAGGAATTGACTCAAACAGAGGGGGGGAACAATCTATTTCATTTTTTAACAAGCTTGACACAGGAAAGAAAAAAATATTCTTGAGAATCTAGGTTCAATACCCAAACCTCTGTTTCATGTTTTAACGAGCTTGACACAGAAACATGAACTGTGCTCATAACCTCTATTTAATTTTTTTTAACGAGGTTTCCACAGAGACGCAAAACTATCCTCATAGTTGGTTTCATTTTTTAATGATCTTGAAATCAAAAAACCATGCTCAAAGTTGGTTTTATTTTTTAATGAGCTTGAAATCAGAAAAATCATGCTCAAATCTCTTCTTGATCATGGCTTTGAAGAGGAAAATGCTCCAGAAGGACACCATGTCAAGGGACAAAACTCAGTCATGGCCTCCAAGAGATCTTCATTTGAGAGAAGAAACACACTCTGGAAGGACGCCATGTCGAGAGTCACGATAGGGGTAAGGATTTTTGTACAACTAAGAGGGGGGGGGTGAATCAGTTGTAACCTTGCTTAAACAATTATACTTATTTTAAACTCTTTCCAGATCACTCAATGACAATCACAATAATACGGGTAAGTAAGCAATAGACCATTCAACATCATTCACACATATGAGATACACAGAGACAGATATTTCCCGAGGAAACCCATAAAGGGTAAAAACCTCTTCTTCTTTATATGATAAGTAATCTATACATTCTTTACATTATCATACATATGAGCTCCAACTCATAATGAGGCTACAACCTCTGTTTTGCAAGCTGCAACTTGCTGAGATCACCAACTCTCTGTTTTCTCTAACACCTACTAGAAGGAAACACCAACTCCCTGGTTTCTCTAGTGCCCACTAGAAGGAAGCACCAAATCCCTAATTGTTCCAGCACCAACTAGATGGAATCACCAACTTCCAGTCACACAGGCACCAACCTGTATAACAGAGAACAACAGTTCTCCTTTGCACCACCCTGCCACCGTGGTTTCTCTAGCTACAACTAGATGGAAGCTACAACTCCCTTTGTTCAAGCACCCACTTGAACCTCTAAGGACAAAAATCCTCCCTAGCACCTCCCTTCCACCCTAACATATAATTTTTTTCTAATGAAACTTATCACAGTGATACAATATTTATCATTGGCTTACCAGACTTATCATTGTTCTGCTATACTGCTCAGCTCTCATGTATCAGTGTCTCTCTGTCTACATCTTCTTGGGATTTATGATCTTCTGTTTTTCTGTAGAAGAGAACCTCAGCCTTCCTTTAGTGTCTCACTGTCTTGCTCGACACATGCCTTGTGATTTCTATGCTTCTGCCTTTTATTATCTATGCGCCATGTCCATTCAATGCTCCATTCCTCTTCTTTGTATTTCAGCTACTGCACACTCCTCCTTCTACACTCCTAAATCCCTCTCAACAATAGCAACCCCCATATCTTCTTTGTTCTGCATACTTATATTCTATGTGCACCTTGTGCATGTTGTACCACCATGCTTCTGCATGCTCTCTCATGTCGAGTACTCTACCTTTTCATCATTGCAACTCTTCAACTTCTCTGGCAGTTAGATCCAACTATCAACTGCCTCTACGAACAGTCTTCATTCCACTGGAATATTCCTAGAGACTCTTCAGCTCCTCTGGCAATCACACAGAAGTCTCTTCGAGTCCTCTGGCAGAAACCATCAGTGGTTTCTAGCAGTTACACTGTGAACCTCCAAAGACTGCTTCAGCAACTGAATCACCATTGATCAATTAACTATGAAGATCAACAGTATCCCTTCGATCATACTTAAATTCACTTGCACCATTAGATTGGATCCATAGGATCTTGCGTTTATTTCTCATTTCGACATTTCAGAATTTTGGCACTCCTGTGGTAAAGTTTCTTGACGCTCCATGTCGCGGTCCCTGAAACTCCGAAATGGAGCTTGGTTCTTCAAGATCTTCTCTACATCTCTTCGACGATGTGACCACCGATGGTGACCAAGCACTTATCCATAAAGTGCTTTCACAATTTCTCCTTTCGGCATTCCGGCATTTCATCATTCTTGTGGTGAGGAGTCTCGACTCTCCATGTCCCAAACTCCGAAATGGAGCTTGTCTCTTCGAGCTCTTATCTACAGCTCTTCGATGATGTGACCACCGGCGGTGACCAAGGCCTACACCAAAAAGGTGTTTTCACATTTCGCATTTCGGAACTTCGGGACTCCTATGATGAAGAGTCTCAACTCTTGACTCTTCCAACTCCCGATATCCAAACCTCCGAAATGGAGTCAGATCAATGGTCCACACTCTTGATGATTCGACGGTCCAGATCTCTTCGTGATTTCGCATATCGCGATTTCGACATTCTTGATGTGAGAGTTCTTGACAACTCCACCTCCCGATCTGCGAAACTTCGAAATGGAGTCAAATCAACTTTTCGGCTTTTCGCACTTCGCAAATTTTGGATTCCTGTCATGAGAGTCCTTGACATCTCCAACTCCCAGTATCCGAACCTCCGATATGGAGTCTTTGACTTTTCTCATTTCACGACTTCGGGTTTCGCGACTTCGGGACTCCTGTGATGAAGAGTCTTGACTCTTGACTCCTCCAACTCCCGGTATCCGAAACTCTGAAATGGAGTCTTTGACATTTCGTGATTTCGCATTTTGCAACTTCAGGTTTCGCGACTTCAGGACTCCTATGATGAAGAGTCTTGATTCTTTACTCCTCCAACTCCCGGTATTCGAAACTCCGAAATGGATTCTTTGACATTTCGCAATTTCGCATTTCGTGACTTCGGGTTTCCTGTGTTGAAGAGTCTCAACTCTTGACTTCTCAATCTCCCGGTATCCGAAACTCTGGTAGTTGTGCCTGTTTCAAGATTTCAGGGTTCTGGATTTTGCAACTCCGGGACTCCTGTGTTGAAGAGTCTCGACTCTTGACTTCTCAATCTCCCAGTATATAAAACTCTGAAATGGAGATTACGCTTCTAATATTTCCATGCCATTATCCCTGCGCTACTGATCTTCCTTTCCTGTTTGTTTTCCATCAAACTCTTCTGAGCTTACGTTGTCCCTGTTTTTCCATCGCTGCATACTCTAATCTTGCCATCAATGACAAACACACCTATCTGTAAACATGCCAACAATCTCCCCCTTTGGCATTGATGGCAACCCTGAATGAGTGCACTAAACTGTTTGGACCTCCAACTGTATCATCCAGTCTGGACCACTCCTTTTCTCCCCCTTTGACATCAATGTCAAAGAAAACATTCTCCCCCTGAGTTGTTGCAGAATTTTTAGGAGGTATCAGATATTCAATCAATACAAAACTCCCCCTAACAAGATGGACTCTCTTAGGTGTGAGAGGGGATGACACCCAACTTCTGTCGGAGATATTCAAATGGTGTCTTGGCTAGGGTTTTAGTAAATATGTTTGCAATTTGTTCTGTGGTTGGAATGTGATGGACCTTAACAACCTGATTGGTGACCTGCTCTCTCAGAAAATGGTATTTTATGGGATCATGCTTGGTCTTGGAGTGGAGTACAGGATTCTTAGACACACTGATGGAACTAGTGTTATCACAATGAATTGGGATCGATGTTGTGTAGTTTACCTCCAAGTATGCAAGTGTCTGAATCATCCATAATACCTGAGTGCAACAGGTAGCAGCAACAATGTACTCTACCTCTGTAGTTGATAAATAAATGGAACTTTTCTTTTTACTAAGCCATGCTACTAATGAGTCACCCAGGAAGAATTCTCCTCCACTGGTTCTTTTTCTCTCATCAACACAGTTTGCCCAGTCTGCATCTGAATAAGTAGTTAATTGAAAATTTTAATTTCTAGGATACCATAGACCATAAGTCATTGTTTCTTTCAAATACATGAATATCCTTTTGACAGATAGCAAATGACTCTATTTAGGTGCAGACTGATATCTTCCTACATTCCAACAACACGCATTATGTCTGGGCGAGATGTTGTGATGTACAACATGCTACCTATCATTGACCTATATGAACTTTGATCAACATCAGGTGAGTCATCATCCTTGCTTAATTTGCATCTAGTAACCATAGGTGTGCCCACAGGTTTAAAATCTTCCATTTGAAACCTTTTCAACATTTCTCTTAGATATTTTTCTTGAGAAATGAACATCCCTTCAGACCTCTGAGTAATTTGCAGACCAAGAAAAAATGATAGTTCACCTATCATAGACATTTCATACTCAGAATCCATGGCAGAAGCAAACCATTTTACCAATGAATCCTTATTACATCCGAAGATGATGTCATCTACATAGACCAACACAATGAGCAAATCATCACCCTTTGTTTTGATATATAGATTGTTGTCAATTGTTCCTCTCTTGAACCCTTTGTCTTTGAAATACGTATCCAGTCTATGATACCAGGAACGAGGAGCTTGTTTCAACCCATATAAAGCTTTCTTCAGCTTGTATACTAAGTCAGGGTTATCAGACAGTTTGAAACCCTCTGGTTGTTCCATATAGACTTCTTCATTTAAATCTCCATTTAGAAAAGCTGACTTGACATCCATTTGATAGACTTTAAGCCTTTTATGACAAGCATAGGCAAGAAATATTATCATAGCTTCTAACCTTGCTACGGGCGCAAATGTTTCATTAAAATCCAATCCTTCTATTTGAGCATAGCCTTTACAGACCAATCTTGCTTTGTTCCTGACAACTTGTCCCTGCTCATTCAACTTATTCTTAAAGATCCATTTGGAACCAATGATATTTTTACCTTCTGGTCTATGAACCATCT
>ML792126.1:676208-715880 GCA_009831015.1 Picea engelmannii | reverse complement strand
GTATCATTGTCATATTCCCAAGGAGAGATATCCAAGACAATTATGCCACTTTGGATGTTGTCCTTTGAAATGTTTATGTTTCCAAGAGCACTATTTTAGGGCATCCACTAGAGCTAAAACATCTCCACTTTACACCTTGAACTAAAACCTCTGGTCAAATGGGTTCATATCTTAATTTGTACAAGCATAGTGTCATTGTAGATTCACTAAAAGTAGTTTTAAGAAGAAAATATGGACATTGAGTGTGATATAAGCACACATAAAAATTAATTTCTTTGAAAAAAATATCTGATGAAATCCCAAACACAATGTACAAGGATGAATTTATTCCTGGTGAATGGAAATGAATTTACTACTTCAAAGCATGAAAATGTAGTTGGAAATTCCATGGTGAATGAAAATGCATTTACTACTTCAAAGCATGAAAATGTAGTTTTAATTTCCATGGGCCCTATATCAGAACCCCCATCCTATATCAGAACCCCAAAATCGTGTCCAAAGAATCGCTCACGCATAAACAAACCATTTTGACATAAAAAATAACCCTAGAAAAATTAAAATGCAAAGGTTCTCACTGATTTTGGTAGCATTGTTGGTGGGCTTGTTTTCTCATAGAGGTTCTCACCAGTAATCACTTGCGCTATGGATGGATAGGGCCTCCTCGATGGTGGGCTCGTGTGGGAACGATGGTGGGCATGTCTCCTTGTTGAATTAATTGCTCGCGCTATGGCCGGATAGGGCCTCCTCGATGGTGGGATCGTGTGGAAACGATGGTGGGTTTGTCTCCTTGTTGCATTAATCACTCGTGCTATAGCCGGATAGGGCCTCCTCGATGGTGGGCTTGTCTCCTTGTTGCAATCTCAAGTGAGATCGAATATCTTCAAACACAGTTTTTGTCTCTTTCTTTTGGTTTTGTTACATTTTTTTTTGTTATTTATTATTATATGCTATTATTTATTATTATTTTTTTTGTTATTTCTTATTTCTTATTATATATTATATAATAATATAATATATATATTATTAAATTAAATTTATGAATTGAATTAAATTAATTTTATTATTGAATTAAATTTATTGTAATTTTATAAAATGGAAATTATTCCCTTTTACCATTAGATTTTACCATATGTTTTATGTCTCATCCCACAAACTTCATTTGTCCTCCAAACATTAAGATGTGGTTTTACAAATAATGAAATTTAATTATGATAAAACAAATTTCTAACCTATCTTCCTTTCTACCTTAGATGGTCTATTATTATGGAGAGTAAATTATTTTTTGAAGAGGAGTTTATTTGTCACATATAAATACTTTTCTATGTTGGACCACTCTCTCTTTAGTCACATTTACTCAGTATAGATATAAAACTATCTGGGATTTTTAGTGCTTAGGTAGGGTTCCCCATTTTTTCCTCTCCTCTTCCCCTTGGTCCTTAGTCATGAGTTTGGCTTTATTAGACAATTTGAGGTGCTTGTTTTAGGTATTCTCTTACTCTATGGGACCAATTTGTGACTCCCTTTATTGACATAACCCCTATCTCGTAATCCATATATAACTTGACCCATATAAGACGATGATGATGATGATGACAATGATGATGTGGAGGATGAGGAGGACAATGGAAACGTTGATTATGGTGATGACAATGATGATGATGACCACAATGATGATGATGACAAGGATGAAGATGATGATAATGACTATGACAACAATGACAATGGTGATGATCATGATGAGGAGGATGAAAATGTTGATTATGATGATGATCATGAAAATGGAAATCACTATGATGATGACAATGACAATGATGATGATGATGAAAATGATGATGATGATGATGATGACAATAATGATAATGAAGATGATGATGACAACGATAATGATGATGATGATGACAATGATGATAATGAAGATGATGATGACAAAGATGATGATGATGAAGTTGTTGATGACAACGATGATTATTATGATGACAAAGAAGAAAACAACAATGACAACGATGACAATGATGATGTCAATTACGATGATGATAATGTCGATGATGATGAAAATTATGATGACGATGACAACAACGATGATGATTATGAAAGTGGAGGCTTCGTTACAACTCATTGTTGAGCGTAAGGACAAGCTCAGTGATACATGAAGAGAAATTAGATGAACAATATGCAACAATGACAACACATGATCAGGAGATCATGAAGATTTTTGTACCCCAGGGTTCTAATGCAGGAGCATCAACCCCCCCCTGCCCAAGTCAAAATTTGAAATTTGAACCTTCCAGAGGCGGATGTGTCCTTGAGGATATGATTTCCTCTACAATTGATTGAATTTGTTTTTGTAACTTCTATGTTGAGCATATTTTAATTGATTGTGAGTGATTTTTGGGAGTTAGATCGGATCCTTTCAGTGATCTGATCCTTATTACGTTTTAATTGTTATAAATTATGAACCTTTAGGTGTTTTTGGGGAGGCACCTGCATAATCTAATACTAGGGAGAGTGTGTAGATTATATTTTTTTCCCTATTTCACCATAGTGTGTTTCATGGTTTCCTAGTAATTGGTCGCCCTCATGGAAAGGGTTGCTACTAGGGGGTCTCCTTAAAGGGTCATTGTACCATTCCTTCTCATACTTTTCACCTTCCATTACTTCTTCCCCTTTGTTTCCCCATATTTTAGTTTTTCAGGATTATTGACCCAAGAAGGGAATGTACCTCATTTCATGGGAAGAAGGGGCCTTTCAATCTAGTCAAAGTTCAATTAATGTCTCTTTTTATTGTAGGGTTATAAAGCCTCATCCCAATGCCCATATTCCTCCAACCTTGTGATCTAATAATTTGGTGACAAGTGTCATGAAGGGTGATGCCTAAGACTAGGGGTAACTTTAAATTCAAGGATAGGAATGACCCACCCCACATCAAGTGAAGGAAGAAAATTAATAAGGTACATGTGTTGTCCCATTCCATGTCAACAACAACACATCCATTCATTGGGAACACTAAAACGCGACAAATCAATGACTCCACCTAGGTCCTTGCAGTTACAATCTCTTGTAATTGAACCTTATTTATTGATTATCCTTATGGATGTGGGGAAAAACTACATTGATAGACATTGTAAACACCCTATTGATGACTCCATGAAGGTAAGAAATCAACGAAAAAGAGGGATTTTTATGGTGTTGATTAAGCAATCAACGAAAAAGAGGTATTTATGGTCCATGCCTAGGGATTTATTGAATCACAAATGCAATATGTGATATAAAAATGGTCATTTCAAATGCATTTGTAACATGAATAAAGACTGACGAAAACTTAAAACTTGTGTCAACCAATTTGTGTACTTTGAAAGAAAATTAGGGTTTATGGTTTACATGATGAATTGATGATGGAATAAAGTTGGTGTGTGAGTCAAATTTGAGTCCATAAACCCTCCCATATCATTAAGGCATGTGAATAGTCTATTCATGTATCATATCAGTGCATATAGAAACAGTTTGAAAAAATTTCAACGTTGGCCCCATTCACAGGTCATTGTTGCCCATGTCTAGACCTAGTATAATTTCCTTGTAAAATTCGTTCGATAGTACACACGTCCCCGCATCTAGTACTACAAGGGAGTATTTTTATGGTGTTGATTAAGAAATCAATGAAAAAGAGGGATCTATGGTCCGTGCCTAGGGATTTATGGAATCACAAATGAAATATGTGATATAACAATGGTCATTTCAAATGCATTTGTAACATGAAGTATGGTTCTCATGGTTGTCCAAGGAATTCTCTAGGGTCAAACAACAAGGTACAAGATCATAGAAATTTCCTTAGGGAGGCATGGGCCATTCATCACAGTACTCATTTTTATAGTGTTGATTAAACAATGAACGAAAAGAGGGATTTTTCATCACAACTATGACACACATACATTGTATATACAATGTAGAACCTGAAAGAAAAATGAAGAAAGTTGACTGACGAAAACTTAAAACTTGCATCAACCAATTTATGTACTTTGAAAGAAAATTAGGGTTTATGGTTTACATGATGAATTGATGATGGAATAAATTGGGTATGTGATCCAAATTTGATTCCAGAAACCCTCCCATATCATTAAGGCATGTGAATATTCTATCCATGTATCATATCAGTGCATATAGAAACAATTTGAAAAAATTTCAATGTTGACCCCATTCACAGGTCATTGTTGCCCGTGTCTAGACCTAGTACAATTTCCTTGTAAAATTTGTTTGACAATACACACGTCCCCGCATATAGTACTGCAGGGGAGTATTTTTATGGTGTTTATTAAGTAATCAACGAAAAATGGGGATTTATGGTTTGTGCTTAGGGATTTATGGAATCACAAATGAAATATGTGATATAACAATGGTCATTTCAAATTCATTTGTAACATGAAGTATGGTTCTCATGGTTATCCAAGGAATGTTCTAGGGTTAAACAACAAGGTACAAGATCATATAAATTTCCTTAGGGACGCATGGACCATTCATCATAATACTCATTTTTATAGTGTTGATTAAACAATGAACGAAAAGAGGGATTTTTCATCACAACCATGACACACTTACATTGTATATATAATGTAGAACCTAAAAGAAAAACAAAGAAATCTGACTGATGAAAACCTAAAACTTCTGTCAACCAATATGTGTACTTTGAAATAAAATTAGGGTTTATGGTTTATATGATGAATTGATGATGGAAACAACTGGGCGTGTGAGTCAAATTTGATTCTGGAAACCCTCCCATATCATTATGGCATGTGAATAGTCTATCCATGTATCATATCAGTGAATATAGAAAAAGTTTGAAAAAATTTCAACGTTGGCCCCATTCACAAGTCATTGTTGCCCGTGTCTAGACCTAGTACAATTTCCTTGTAAAATCCGTTCGACAATACACACGTCCCCGCATCTAGTACTGCAAGGGAGTATTTTTATGGTGTTTATTAAGAAATCAACGAAAAAGAGGGATCTATGGTCCGTGCCTAGGGATTTATGGAATCACAAATGCAATATGTGATATAACAATGGTCATTTCAAATGAATTTGTAACATGAAGTATGGTTCTCATGGTTTTCCAAGGAATTCTATAGGGTCAAACAACAAGGTACAAGATCATAGAAATTTCCTTAGGGACACATGGGCCATTCATCACAGTACTCATTTTCATAGTGTTGATTAAAAAATGAATGAAAAGAGGGATTTTTCATCACAACTATGACACACATACATTGTATATACAATGTATAACCTGAAAGAAAAATGAATAAATCTTACTGACGAAAACTTAAAACTTGCGTCAACCAATTTGTGTACTTTGAAAGAAAATTAGGGTTTATGGTTTACATGATGAATTGATGATGGAAGAAAGTGGGCATGTGAGTCAAATTTGAGTCCAGAAACCCTCCCATATCGTTAATTCATGTGAATAGTCTATCCATGTATCATATTAGTGCATACAGAAACAGTTTGAAAAAATTTCAACGTTGGCCCCATTCACAGGTCATTGTTTCTCGTGTCTAGACCTAGTACAATTTCCTTGTAAAATTCGTTTGACAGTACACATGTCCCCACATCTAGTACTGCAAGGGAGTATTTTTATGGTGTTGATTAAGAAATCAACGAAAAAAGAGGGATTTATAGTCCGTGCCTAGGGATTTATGGAATCACAAATACAATATGTGATATAACAATGGGCATTTCAAATGCATTTGTAACATGAAGTATGGTTCTCATGGTTGTCCAAGGAATGGTCTAGGGTTAAACAATAAGGTACAATATCATAGAAATTTCCTTATGGACGCATGGGCCATTCATCACAGTACTCATTTTTATAGTGTTGATTAAACAATGAACGAAAAGAGGGATTTTTCATCACAACTATGACACACTTACATTGTATATACAATGTAGAACCTGAAAGAAAAATGAAGAAATCTGACTAATGAAAACTTAAAACTTCTGTCAACCAATTTGTGTACTTTGAAAGAAAATTACGGTTTATGGTTTACATGATGAATTGATGATGGAAACAACTGGGTGTGTGAGTCAAATTTGAGTCCATAAACCCTCCCATATCGTTAAGGCATGCAAATAGTCTATCCATGTATCATATCAGTGCATACAGAAACAATTTGAAAAACTTTCAACGTTGGCCCCATTCACGGGTCATTGTTGCCCGTGTCTAGTCCTAGTACAATTTCCTTGTAAAATTCATTCGACAATACACATGTCCCTGCATCTAGTACTGCAAGGGAGTATTTTTATGGTGTTGATGAAGCAATCAACGAAAAAGAGGGATTTATGGTCCGTGCCTAGGGATTTATGGAATAAAAAATGCAATATGTGATATAACAATGGTCATTTCAAATGAATTTGTAACATGAAGTATGGTTCTCATGGTTTTCCAAGGAATTCTCTAGGGTCAAACAACAAGGTACAAGATCATAGAAATTTCCTTAGGGACGCATGGGCCATTCATCACAGTACTCATTTTTATAGTGTTGATTAAACAATGAACGAAAAGAGAGATTTTTCATCAAAACTATGACACACATACATTGTATATACAATGTAGAACCTGAAAGAAAAATGAAGAAATACTGCCGAAAACATAAAACTTGCATCAACCAATTTGTGTACTTTGAAAGAAAATTATGGTTTATGGTTTACATGATGAATTGATGATGGAAACAAGTGGGTGTGTGAGTCAAATTTGAGTCTAGAAACCCTCCCATATCATTAAGTAATGCGAATATTCTATCCATGTTAAATTTCATTGCATACAGAAATAGTTTGAAAAATCTTCAACGTTGGCCCCATTCACAGGTCACCATTGCCCATGTCTAGAGCTAGTACAATGTATGTTCATTTTTCCTTTTAAAATTCATTGGTAGTACACATGTTCCCACATCTAGTACTATATATTTGAGTCTAGAAACCCTTCCATATCATTAAGGCATGCAAACAATCTATCCATGTCAAATTTCAGTGCATATAGAAACATTTTGAAATAATTTCAACATTGGCCCCATTCACAGGTTACTGTTACCCATCAGGTTATTTTTGAACTAGATTACATATGAGAATGAAGCTCCATATGAAAAATCAAGCTACATATCGTCAAGGAAAATCAAGATTATTGTTGAACTAGAGTGATGTTTGAGTCTATAAACCCTCTGATCCATGTCGGTCATTACCAGAACAATGGATTATATTGTCGAATTAATGCCTTATTCTGGACAGGTTTTGCACCAACGTGTTGCTTTGACAAAAGATTGGGATTAATCATATTTTATTAAAACACAACAAAAATTTTAATTATGGTTGTCATTCATTGGCTTATACAAAAATATAAACATAAAAATCTAATTAATCCCTAGGATGACATACCTACATCGTTGGTATGAGATGTTTTTGAAATTGCTAAATATGATTTCTGCAATTAAAATCTGCAACTTCGACAGATTTGCATTGAAAATGCTCATAAAGGTTTTTTTTTTATATTTTTCAATGAAACCTAAGAACCTATCGTCCACATTGGCCATTACCAGAACAATGGATTATATTGTCAAATGAATGCCTTGCTCTGGACAAGTTTTGCAACAACGTGTTGCTTTGACAAAAGATTGGGATTGATCATATTTTTTTCAAACATGAAAAAAAATTTAAATTATGGTTGGCATTCATTGGATTATACAAAAATATAAACATAAATATGTAATTAATCCCTGGGATGACATACCTACATCGTTGGTATGAGATGTTTTTGAAATTGCTAAATCTGATTTCTGCAATTTCGACAGATTTGCATTGAAATGCTCATAAAGGGTGTTTTTTTATATTTTTCAATGAAACCTAAGAACCTGTCATCCACGTCGACCATTACCAGAATAATGGATTATATTGTCGAATGAATTCCTTGTTCTGGATAGGTTTTTCAACAGTGTGTTTCTTTGACAAAAGATTGGGATTGATCATATTTTATTCAAACACAACAAAAATTTAAATTATGGTTGTCATTCATTGGCTTATATAGAAATATAAACATAAAAATGTAAATCCCTGTGATGATATACCTACATCGGTGGTATGATTAGGTGCAGTCGCGCAGAGCTCCTCTTGGTTTCGAGAATAGTCCATTCTCTACTAAACAGGGGAAATCGCGTGAAGGTGGAAGCTCTAATTATCCCCTCCCCCCCTCACATCACTCTCAATTTCCCCATACCTAATTTGAAATTATAAAGAACATGTAACATATACTCTATTATACAAAATAAAAACATATAAATATCACTGTCAAAGATATAAACACGTACCTCTTCTTTTCAACAATTAAATATTAGTCATCTTCTTCTTCATCCAGCTCAACATCTGTATCAGGATCTGGTTTAGAATCGATATTGGTGAAAGGCTCATTCATATCAACATCATCATCAACGTCATTTTCGCTAATATAGTTATCTATATCATCAATGAGATCATCGTATCCTACATTTGGATGATCAAATTCTTCAACTTCTTCATCTGACACATCGACTACAACCAGCTTCTCTTGATCTGCATAATCATGATCTTCTTCCTCGTTATTATCTTCATTCTCGGCTACATGATTATACTTTATTGGTCTTCCTCCTAGATCATATATAACAACGTATGACCAACCTGCTTTACTAGGTACCTCTGAGTAAAATACTTGATCACATTGAATTGGAAGAACATAAGGCTCTGTACCCGGTTCAAATGCCCTTGTATTAACCATGGTAAATCCATTATCATGCTCAATAAAAGTTCTTTCAAGATCATCTTCATGCATCCATAGCATGTACCATTTCACCTCAAACAAAACTATTTTAAAGGAATTAAAATCACACTCAATTATATCCTCCAAATGCCCATAATACCTATTCTCAATTTCTTCTAGATTTTTGTCACTTCTAGAGGAAATGTTGGTGACTTTAAACACTACAGTTATCCCACAATCCAAGTTTTTCATCTTATCATCCAACATTCTGATACGAAATTTACAACCATTACACCAAATAGCCTTGTGATATTTCAACTGCAACAAGGACAACAAGTAAAAAATGCATTGCCAATTAATAAACCTCATATATGACTTAGTAAATATATATTTAAAAAATTAAATAAACCAAATACATTGAAAAATTGGGAAATAACTAGGAAAATGTGGGTAAACAAATTACTTGCCTTTTTATCTTTTAAACCAAAGGCTAAATCAACTTCCCTAGTTGATGTAAGATCAATAAATTGATCTCGATGACGATGCACTATTTTAATCATCTTACTCACCCCTTCCCATGATAACCTACTGAAGTATTCTTCAATATATTCTATCCAATGTTCCATCCAATCAACGTTGTTTGCAATGTATAAATGTAAAGCATCCCACTCTAGAGAAACTATATGATAAAATAACAATTTAATATCATTAATTAGCTATTGTTAATAAATGAATAGTTTAATATATTTCAATATGCAGGAATAAAAAATGTAAAAAATCAGTATGATAAAACAAAATTGGAAAAATAAATGTGTAATATATTAAATCTACGTCAGCATATAATAATTACCTTTCACAATCCTCATTTTACCTTTCCCCAATGGGACCTCCCCTTCAAATTTTTTGATGGAGTCAAGATGCCAAATGCGAGGCACATTCATATTTTCTGCTAATTTAGGTAGATATTGACTAATATACACCATGCATTGATATACCATATATCCCTCAACCATAGAACCCTCTAGACGTGCTCTTTGTCTAACAAAATCCTTCAATGACTTCAACTTCCTCTCCACCATCCACATCGACCTTGTGTGTATTGGTCCACATAATTCAATCTCCTCCACTTGGTGTATGAGGTAGTGTTCTTGTGCATTAAAAAATGATGGACATAGATATTGTTGCATTTGAAACATTAGTCAGGGAATTTCTCTCTTCCAATACCTTATATCTTCTTTATGGATTTCTTTTGATGAAAGCCACCTGCAAATGTTGATGCAATAAAATAATATCAAGGCATACATAAATTTGCAGATAAAACATAATATGTCAATAATTTCCACTACAAATCACATAAGAAGTACATTTTCCTTATAAAACATTACTTACCTCATGTATTTGCCAAGTACATAAATAATTTGTTTTATGTTGTTGTCAAAGTCGTATGGGAGACATAAAGGTAGAACATATTGTAACAAAAAACAAATAATTATTATTTGTTTCCAAAAAATGTGTACCAATAAGGAAATATATTATAACCTACTAATTACCTTAATGAATGTATACCCGCCATGTGTTTTAACCCCACCAAAATCACCTTTTTTCGTTAATATATTTTGTATGTTCGACAAAAACCCTGTCAGAAACCTAATTTTTCGAATGACCTCTTTTACAATATTGCTTTGTTGCTCCGTCAATAACCAAGGAAGACTAGTATTTTTTTCATGACCATCACCATTAGAATTAATAATAACACTTTGCAATGCGTGATTAGCTTCCTGAATGTCACAACAAATCTTTCCAATTCTCTCTTTGTCATTCCTTCCATCTAATATTTGCCATAACATTTTTTTTATGTTCTTCCTGATATGCATTGTATCAAATAGATGAACTATTTGTAGGTGCTCGTAGTATGGAAACCTATTGAATTGCATCAGGTAACTTTTCATTCCTCATGGAAGCCCATTCGTTCCTTCACAACATTCATGAAACATCAACAAATTGAAATTAACACTAATTAATCAAACAAAATGAAATTAATACTAATGAAATTAACCAAATATTTATATAATATTTCATACATAAATAATTTGCATACCTTGGCGATTTCTAATGTATTCCAACTTCCATAGGTGAGGTGTCATTCTTCATGGTTTTTTTCCATTCTCTTATTTACCATTGAATTTTTCTTTGTCTGTAGTTCGATAACTATGGTTCTTAGGAAGAAAGTGCCTATACTCATCAAACAATTCATTTCCTAAACTCCTTGAACAATGAGATTTTATCCTGGGACCACAAACTGGGCATGCAAATTTACCCTTTGTTTGAATACCTACAAGATATATGAATTAATGTAGCGAATTATAGTTGCAATTTAAAATAATGAATGGTATTTTCAATAAATATATATAATATTAAATCACAAAAGAAAGTAACAATATACCACAAAAATTTGTTAACCCGGGAGCATCATGAATTGTCCATGATAGTATTCCATGGAATTGAAATCGTTTTTTCCCTATTGGTCTAGAGATGTATGTTGGATTACTGAGAGGGGGGGTGAATCAGTGATAGAATAATTATAATCATTTTTCTCCAACTAATCCAAGTGTTATATCGATGTATAATTATTATCCAGTAATGAGCAATAAGAAATGAACAATCACACACATACACAGTACACCAATGTTTTACATGGAAACCCAAATCGGGAGAAAACCACGAAATGTTTTATCTTATATGTCTTGAAGAATTACATTCATTGGAAGCACCAACTTCCTTTTTTTTCCAGCTGCAGCTGGAAGGAGGCTCCAACCCCCTATTTTCTCATGCTACAACCTAAGGGAATCTCCAACTCCCCAATTATTTGACTACAACCAGAAGGAGGCTACAACCCCCTATGTTCTCCAGCTACAACCACCTGTCCTTGCCCCGTCCAACCGTCATTAAGTAAAATTAGAATGATGGAACCAATGTCACACTATCACTGTGAGATATACCGCTATAAACATGTACCAATAGATTTGAACCATGCATCAACATGTACCTCAACCTATAATCAACATGTACCATAAACAAGTGCATCAACCATGCACCAACCTGTACCAAACAATCTGTAATCAACCTGTACCATCAACAAGTGAAACCAACCATGTACCAAGTATGTACCAATCATGTGTCAAGTAATCATCAACTATGACTCATCAATATGTACCAACATCATCAACTATACACCTCATGTATGTGCCAACTCATCAACTACTTGTCTCAAGCATGTACCCAACTTGTACCTCAACCAAAATCCCTCATCAATTTCATCATCCAAATATGATTTTTAACTTTGTAATAGACCTGGTGTATATGATCAAATACCTGCAAACCTTCCTTAACTTTAACAATAAGAGACTAGCATTTTCATCAAATGTTTCTTTAGTCTCACAAGACTAGTTTTGGATTAGTCAACAACCCTAACTTGAAATAATCATAACTTTGTACCTATAATGAATAACTATCTGAAACTGATACAAAATGTTCTTCAGTTTTTTTATGCAATTCTTCCAGGTTTCACTACTTGGAACCTCTCATAAAATGAGTTATGGTAAAAATGACACACCTTGTTGAATTCTAGCTTATTCTAGAGAGCGACCTTGTAGAGCGTGCCCCACATGGAATGTTTGTTGAATTGATCTGAAATTGTTACACAATATACTAAATATGGTACTATAACCAACACATTTTGGCTTACTTAATTTGGATCTTTTATGAATAATTTATGACATTTTTACCCGAAACACCTGTTTTTGACTAGTTTCGGGACTAGCAACAAACCCTAATTTCCATGGAGTATAACTCCAAAAATACAACGACCCACAAGCTGAATTTTTTACCACAGATACTTGGATATGTTTCCTCAATGGAATAGAAATTTCATGGTATGAATCATTCTATAAAAAAAATTATTTCGAAAATGGTAAAATGACCTAAAAAAAAACATACCTTAGAAAGCATCATCAAAAGAATTTATCCTTCCTTGAATTCCGACCTTATTTTCTTCACTTTTCTTATAAATTTATATTATATATCCTTTGGTTACCTTATACACCTATAGGTATTCAATATTCTCAAGTGTGTCTTAAATTAGAGAGCCTTTCTCTTATTTATACTCTCCAAGTAGCTTCCTTAAAAACATCTTCTAGGTCACTTTGCCCACTTTCCTTATTTTAGGGTTAACCCACTTCTAATTTCCCCATTAAATTTATTGTTGAATTAATTTATTTTGTATTCACTTTGAATTATAGTACACTCATCACTTCACTTTATTATTTACCTTTTAAAATGTCTTAGACCACTTTGACTACTTTCACCTTTTGGGGCTTCTAGATGACATATGAGGGTCCTCCAACTTCGTAAGGCCATAACTCTCAAACCGTGAGGAGTTATGTGAAGTTCCACATACCACCAGAAATGGAATGAAATATACTATCCATATAGAATAGTATTACCTGAAAATATATCAAAACTCATACTGTTATCCATCAAACAAACTTGGGTCCATTACCCAAACCTGGGTTCTCCAACTTCTCATGGCCATAACTCTCTAACCGTGAGAAGTTATGTGACATTCCACATACCACCAGAAATGGAATGAAAAGAACTATCCATATAGGATAGTTTCACTGAAAAATTCACTGGCATTCATCTCATTATTCTACAAATAAGCATGGCTTCTCTAACCATACTTCTAGGATAACTCAATCCGCAAAGCGTCTTCCCGTGAGGGATTTCACCATAAGGGGACCACCTTGGATTTCATCCATTTCAACTTATTATCAACCATGAAAAGACAATAATGAGTCATCTTTACATCAAACAATCTTGGGTCCATTACCCAACCTTTGTGCTATGGGGATTTCTTCAAGGGTTGACATCAATGACAACCAACCTTAATCAACAATGCCATACATAGTGACGCCAGCCCATAACTTCAACAACTCATCGATAAGAGGATCAATATATACGTTCATATATTTAACCTTGTACTTAACTAATTGGTTCAACATACTTCATGATTAATTATACTTATCTAGATGTCATTGTATATAAAAGAAATAATTACCATGCATGAAGCAAAGAAATGGAATATTTTGTCATACTTTAAAGCAAATAAAAGATAATTAAATACTTGGAACAATCATTGCCAACATTGTGTGCTCTCTCTTGATCGACATCCAAGGAGGAAGGTTATTGTTTATAAAAAAAACATGCCACACTGAGTACGTAGAACGAAGCTCTCCAAATGGATTGACACCATCAACTGCCAACGAAAGTCTAACATTACGAGGTTCTTCTTTAAAAATTGGCCACTTTTCTTCGATGTACTTCAATGCAGATCCATCTGCAGGAATTCGAAGAACATCGTCTCGACTTTTTTATTTGCATAGAAATCCATAAACTGTGCTATACTTTGGCACCTAAACAACCGCTAGAAATGTGGAATTATCATAATATAACGAAGAAATTTGTGAGGCACCTTCTTTGACGCTTTATCGGTTCGATATCTACTTATTTGACATTGTGGGCATTCATTTTCTAATGCATAGTGTCCATATTATATGATATGATCATTAGGACATGCATCAATAGCCTGATACTCCATTCCAATTTCTTTCATAATCACGAATATTTCTCGATATGTGCATGGAAAAATATTTGACGTCGGTAATAGAAATTCACCTAATTATAATCTACAAAATTCAAAACAATAAGTCAATGTAAACAATATTAATCATCAATATCGCATCCATACTAATTTATAAATTAGAAAACAATAGCAATATAGAAAAAAATTGAACTTTTTAAGTATTTTTGAACATGCAGGCATAAATAATTAACAAATTAAATACCTTAGTATCTGTGTGAGGCATGTGTTTGATAAACCATTCAAAACCTTCAAGTTCATCAACAACAATATAGAATATAGAATATTTGTTTTTGAGCCTTCATAAAGAGGTTGATGTGACTTCTCGAGTAGAGGATCAACATCATGACTATCATCCTAGTTGTCCTCATCCATTGGAGAAAATGTGTCTTGGATCAATCTATGTATATCATCTTCCTTATTTGAATAACTAACGTTATCTCCATCCATATCATCATTAATAACTTGATCAACAACTTCAATATTCTGATCTCGAATTTCATCACCCTGTAAAGGAGTATTTCTACTAGTACTTGGCAAATAACTCTCTGGAGGTCGACATTTTGGGGGCATCGTCTATATATTTAAAAACAACGTAGAAAATTTATTGTGTATAGAAAATATAAAAATATCGATAAGAAATATTACTAAAATTCATGACATGATGATTATTACAAAGAATACATTAAATATTGAATCCTCTTACCAAGGGACGATATTCATAACCCCCTTCAGCATGCCCCTTCTCCCTACAATGTCTTTCAGTTGTTATTAAAATTATTTTTCTTTGCAAGGGCATGCAATCATAGAAAGGGAAATAACATTTTCCATCTCCCCTCACCTCTAATGTCGCTCTTAACTGAGCAAGCTTCCTGTCATTTTCGTTCATAGTGACAAATCCTTGTACTGACAAGTAATTGTCTTACCTACACCATACCAAACAGTAAATTGTCAATTTTTTATATTTTAGCTACTCCTTCATGATATTTTAGCTACTCTTTTTTATTATGATATGTTTATTTACAGTGACCTACAATCCTCACAATTATTTCTTCTAGACATTTTGACATTTTGACATCATAGAAACACAAAATTTAGAGCGCTAACAAGGTCGTTAAGGGATAGGATTAGACCTAAGAGGATTTTTTTTCCACTTTCTATTTCAAACATTAGTCCAACCGGTAAATTTTTTATGAGTTGGTGGTTTTGTAATAAGGATTAAATTTACATAAGGAATTGTAGGCTCAAATTAATCTAGATTGATAATGACATATGTTTTTAATGTTTGAATTGACTTATTGATGGAGTAATTTTCCCTCTTCTTAAAATACTTCTTTAGGAAATATTTTTCTTGACATTTCACATGAATTTCCATAGAATATACTAACTAGATCCAAAAACCAATGACATAAATATTTTGAAATATGGTACTGCACATATAATATATTATCAAGGAAAAAACAAGCTACATGAAATTTCTTTTGAACAAAAAATTACAAGTTAAATGAGTACAAAAATAAAAAAAACTTACTAACCTTACAAGTTCAAAATCCGAGCTATGTAGATCAAGAATTGGATTTGTTCAACCGATGGGTGATGGAAAAAATAAACAGATCAAACAAAAGCCGCGAACAGTGTCGCAACTATACCAAATGTGTCGCAAAGTTTCTTAAAGTCAGGTATAAATAGATTGACTATCGTCGATATAGCGATGAAAATGCATGAGTTGACCTGAAAAAGTCAATTATTCGTTGCAAGCCACATGTGTTAGGGGATGATTTTTGAGGTATGCAAAAATTGTCGCTATAGCAACAAACTTTCGTGGCAATAGCGACGAAAATCCCACCCAATTTTAAAAAAAATGAAAATAATGGAAACGTAATGGAAACGTGGAAAAATTTCGTGGAATAATCCACCCATATGTACTAGTGACCTAAAAATATTCCTTTCTAGTGGAAGTGGAACCAGATGTGAAGTCTGATTCTATAGGAGTGAGTCATACTCTTTTTGCATGGTTTCTTGCCATAACAGATTGCCCATATACTAACTGTAGAGTTGCGAATTAGAAGATTGAACCATATAGTAATGTATGGGAATCACAGGTTCTAAAGTTGAAACTACATGAGAAGGCTCCTCATGTTGAGATCGAGTCCTCCTTGAATCCAATGGATTCTCTGTAAGGATACATGTTTCCTGAAGTGTGAATTGTGCCTTCTTGGGCATCTGTTGAAGCTTCAACGTTGGCTTCTTATCTGGATGTACTACCTTCTTATTTCCATGTACATAATATGAATGTATGGAATCATCTTTGATGTCTGAAACTGATGGACGCACAAGAGTATATGCATGTTGCACTAGAGGTGCATGCAAAGTACTATCCTTATGTGTAAGTATAAAAGAGGAGTCATCATCAGAAAACTTAGTGAATTTATACAACCTTAACTTGTGATCCAACTCACCAATTTCAATGATGTAATTGTCATGCATGTCAATTACTGAAACTGAATCGGATGTAAATACAACAATTTTACCTTTCTGAGTGATCTGATAAACTGAGAGCATATTCATAGAAATATTTGGAACATGTAAAACATTCTGAAAACTACCATTGTGGAGTTCCACTCCCCCTTCTCCTGCTACTACTCCTGGAGTATCATCCCCCATGAGAATAGGGGGTCTTGAGCATGGACTCAAAGAAGAGAAAACTTCCTCTTTCACTTCCATATGATGGGATGCACTAGAATCTATAATCCATGAATCAAATGAGGAATTAATTGCAACCAAAGCATGATGATTACCTTTCATAGGAGCGTGATCTTCTTCCTTCTAATTCTTGACTCCCTCTCAAATGAAGTTTCCAAGGTTGTTCTCATGAAGTGGATGTGCCATAATATCGATATGTTTCTTCATGCATGTGGATTATTCATGATTCAGTTTATTGTAGTAAGTGAATTACTTTCCCTTCTTCTTCTTCTTTGAATCTGAAGAGTCTTTGGAACCTGAAGAATCGTTAAAGGGTTTGGAATATCCCTCCTTCGCGTTATGTTTCTCCGTCTCGTTTTGTTTGGATGATCATTTTCCATCATGCATGGTGAGTTCATGTTATTTGGGATCCTTGATGAGGCCCATATGTATGAGTTTTGTCTTATCTTGTGTGAGATACTCAATGAACTAAGCCAACATAGGCATTTTCCAATTTGTTCCAAAAAGACATCTGCCAGAATGGAAATTGGAGACATACACAACGTATTATGGTCCTAGTTTGGCCAAGATTGTTAGAATAAGTTGTTTCTCTTGTGAATACTTATCAATACCACATTCACCCAATCTCAATAGCAAATATTTAAATTTAGTAAAGAAATCATGTATATTATCAAAAAAATTAGGGTCTAAGGTATTCAACTCTACCTCAAGCATATGACCTCGCATCTCACCCTGCTTTCCAAAGAGTCCTTACAAGGTGGTCCAGATATCATTTGGATTCTTTCATGAAACAACATGAAACCATATATCAGTGGATATTAACTCAAGAATTATCCTAGTGGCCTCATCCTTACGGTTCGCCCATCTGGTCTTCTCAAGCGTTGATGTAGGTTTTGTTTCTGTCACCATCGTCAAATTATATAGACCTTTTATTTTGAGTTGGAATGCGGCCTTAGAATTCCATTAAAAATAGTTGTATGGGTTGATTATTATCACCAGACTTGATTGAAGAAGTTGCATTGCCTCCATCCCTGCTATTGATTCTGAAAAGATCTTGAAAACCCAGATCGTGGATTCCGAGAAGTGACAAACGGTTCTATGACAACTATAGATATGATAAAAAATATATATCTCCTAAAATATGATGTGGGTTTAGGATATTTTTTGTGAGCATAAGCATCCCTATGTTATACGTCTTTGGTCCAAATTTCATCCCAACCCAGATCATGGTTTTTGAGATATGTCTATTTTACAGCAGAAACCCAATTTTCTGGAGGGTTGTTGAATCGTCGCACCCTAGAGAAGGATAAAGTGAGACGATGTTGAATCATCGCACCCTAGAGAAGGATAAAGTGCGAAGATTTTTGGGCCTTGAATATGCAATAAAGTGAAGATCAAGGAATAAAAGGAAAAATGTGAACTGTGTGAAAGACATAGTGACTGTTACTGGGTCGAAGTGAGCAAAAGAGAAGAAAAGATGGAGCGAAGTAAGAGAAAGCAAGGAATTGGACATGGAGATCGAGGATGATAGATCAGCAAGGAATATGGATCATGGACAACTCAACAAGAGTAAAAATCCACCATTCGATGCTTTGGAGCACCGCGTGAGAAGGAAGGAATGACAGGTTGGCGAAGCCCTGAAAATGTGGGTCAAGTTGACCTAGGGTTTTAGACACATAGGGTTTTGGTATCTAGGGTTTCGACACTTAGGTCTCGGCCTAAGGCTGTTGGTGAGCTATTGTAATGTATAAATAGAGGTATAAAGGACCTAGGATGGGTTTTTGGTTGGTTGGTTGTTGTTATTATTGTTGGTATTGTTGGTTCTAGTTTTGTTATTGGTATGAGTGATTATTGTCATGTGAGAGAGAAGTGTTGAGTCTAGAGCCTTTTGGTATTGTAATATCTTCAGCTGGGTGTGGAGATCAGGCCTACAACTGGGTGCGCAGGAAGGGGAGAGATGGAGAGGAGAAGAAAGAAGATCTGCTAGCTAAGAGTGCAGACAAGAACTATATGCTTCATATTAATATATTATAAAGCACAGTTCTGTGGATGTAGCCCTAGAAAGAGGGTGAACCACGTATATATTGTGTTGTGTGTGTGATTGATGCTCTGTTCTTTTTCATTTGATATACTTCTATTTGCAATATTGTGTTAGATATGATAGATAGTTGTGTGGAGTAGATCTATACTGGTAAGTGATATATAAATGTTGTATTGCTCTTGTATTAGATCCACTTGGTATTCCCTTTGGTTGTAGACATCTCTATCCTCCAACCTCCCCATAGCTAATTCGGGTGAGACTGCATATGCCTCGCAGGTGTTGCTGAAAGGGACAGTAGTTAGGACTTATTCGTTCACTCTTGGAGTTGAACCCTGGGTCTGCCCTTGTGCCAACAAAGATGTTGAACCATCGCACCCTTCAATAGGGATAGGCTGCGACGATTCCAATCGTTGCACCTTTTGATAGGGATAGGTCGCGATGATGGCGAAACTAGGTTTAGTACTCAAATCCTCTTTCACTCTCCTCTGGCTTGTCTGGGTTGATTCAAGTAGCTCGACTCTGATACCATGTAAGTGTTTCATGGAAACCTGCACAAGAGACCTAGCTAAAGCATACACAAACAAAGCTTATCAAGAAAAGGAAGAGAGATACATAATGAAGAATGGTAATCAATGTATATTATGATCTAATCAATGAGTGAGTGATATTCACTCATATAGGCAATGACATCCTATAATTAGGAATGCATGCATAATAGTGATGGTATAAAATTAGAAAGTATAAAACAGAACTAGTCAGTTAAATCCCATTGAACTAGTGTGCCGAAAATAGAAATTTCTCCAACACTAAGTATTGTTTCCAAGTTACCCACATTGTGTACATGAACACCTTTCTTGTTATCTTCTTCTTCATTCAAAATAGTATGAATGAATGAGTTGTTGAATCTTACTAACAACATATGTTCCACAAATATTTTTCTAGGGTCAAACCCCTTTATCTTTTCAGCATACTTCATATTTACATTGTTGAAGTGATTCGCAAACTCATCAATTTTATTTATGTTTCTGAATATGAAATATCCAATTTTCCACGACAAGGGGATGAATTTATTTTTCCTTTTTTCGTGGAAAAAATGCATGCAAAAATTGTATTTCCTTGCCACTTCTGTAATAAAACATTTATCAGATACATGGTATGGAAGAAAGGAAGGATTTTCTTTGGAACAAAAGATCCTGATGACACTGTGATTTTCCATCTGTTCTATCATTCCCTTTTTCTCCAAGAATTTTCTATCCTGCTCAGATATCCTGGGGTTATTTTAACCAAACAACAGTCCTTTAAAGACTGAAATGAAAAATTGTAAACTTCGTAAAAATACAGAGAAGTCTCGTGTCTCCACAATGTCTGATTTCATAAGATAACTAGATCTATTTCACAGTTCACCCTCTTACATATAGTCAATTTTGGAAATTGACATCAATACACTATTGAAAATACCAAATAGGAAACCATAAATAATTTCTTGTCCCTTTTGTAATGTGATAATTGTGATGATATTCCAATGGAAATCAATTTTCCCCAGTCAAATATAGCATGTTCTTTAATTGTAAAATATAAAATATAAAGAATCATGCGAGAAATGGTAGCAGTTCTTTCCTAACCTGTCAACCTGGTAAAAAACCAAGTGATTTCCTGAAAGGGGTTTTTAAAAGAGTCGCCCTGAATCCTAGTTATGTCTTTTGGAACAGACCTAGGATTCTCCAAATACTCAGGAAAGAGATCCAGGCCATTTTCATGTTTCTTCAGAAAATCTCTGCAATCTTCTCCTTTGAAGGTAAGTGTTGGCTCTGGGAGCTTCAACATCTTATGAAAAACTTGTGGTGAAAGGGAAATGAGGTAATGATCTTGGAGTTGTATAATTCACTAGCTCAACACGTACTTCTTAATGCACCATGCAAAAATTTATTTGCAGTCAAATACCTCAAGAACACACCTTGTGCGAGCAATTTCAGATGCCTATATTACGTCTTTTTGTGGAGGAGATGAGTAATATGAATATGCTTTGGACCACTAAAATTTCTTGTCTTCACGACCAAAAATATTCAAAGTATCACCACAAAACTGTTGTATAGTTGTTGTTTCCATAGGTCGACGAGAGTGTTCTTTCAGCTGGATAATAACCTGAAATGAATCCTTTCTGAGAGATAACAATAATATAACCTTTGGAAAATCATGCTTTAATGCAATTTAATGAAGAATATCCTCAAGCCCTTCACTTTTAATGACGATATTTTTAGATCTTGCATGATCAATTATTAGCATTAAACCACACTTAATGCATATTTGGAAAAACATGAAGATGGTGGGGACAGACAAGAGCAATTTTGAACATGGAGCCTTTTGTGAACCCGTGAACCCGCAAAGTTGCAAAAATGGTTAAGTATATTATAACAAGGCAGTAAGTCATTCATGACATAGGAACATGGATGGGAATGAAGACCTGTGAATCTGCCTACCTGTGAACCCACCAATTTTTGAAATGTGACTAAGTATGGTAACTAGAAAGGGATAAAAGAAGGGAAAAAGAAAAATGGGAATAAGGGTAGGTATAAAAGAGGGAAAAGAAATGGAAAAAATGAAGTTTGGAAAATAGAAAAGGAAAGGAAATCTCGGAAGCATGAATTGATCTCAACATCTCTCTGAGGGGGGAACCTCAAGCAAAGAATATCTCTATTACAACAATTCTCAAGACAAATGTTTCTCATTCCTCCTGCTCTTATTTATACTAATTTTATCTTCTAAAGAATATTCTAGACGAATATACTTCTAAAAGTGGAATCTTCTATTAGGTCTTCTTACATTCACTTGTTCGTATTACATGGAAAATATATTATTCTATCTATGTGAGGGGTTAGGGAGATTAGGTCGTGGAAATAATATGATAAAGAGAAGTTGAGTCCGAGTGTCATTAACCCTTCACAGTCCCTATTCAAGATGGAAGAGAAAATGGAGATAAAGCCATACCAAGGTGAGATCGATGCATTAAAATTGAATCATTGGTTGCAACAACTAGAAGTTTATTTTAGCATTCACCATATAGATGAAGGGAAGAAGATTTCATTTTCTATATTGAAGTTAGAGGGACATGCTTTAACCTAATGGGAAAGCCACATGGAAACACTTACCCTGGAGGGAGATCCGCCAGTAACTAGGTGGGAGGACTTCAAAACTCTCATTAAGTACCAATTCTACCCTATCAGGTATGTATAGGACCAATGGATCCTATGGAACTATTTCATGCAGAGGCATGGAAAGAGTGTACATGAGTACACCACCGAGTTCAAAAATATGGCCATCATGTTGAGTATCTCTCCCAAGAACCTATATGTACTCCTCAAGTATCTGGAGGGTTTACACAATCATCTACAAAATCATGTGATGCTATTCAATCGAAGGACAATGGATGAGGCATGTGTATAGGCACAATACCTAGAAAACATAGGCCAAAAGAAAAGGAAACCAAGTGGTTCAAAGTAGAAAGAGAACTAGGAATATTCCAAGGAGGGGAAGAAGAATAAGTGGAAAGGGGGGAAAGATAAGAAGACAACAACCACTACACAACATAGTAAAGATACCAACAAACATTATAATCATTTCAACATTTATGGCCACACCAAGGAAAAATGATGGAAACTACATCTAGAGCTGAACTTGAAGAATTGCAAGAATGACAGAAAGAAATAGAACCTTCTAGCCACATATTCAAGCAATCATGTTGAAAGTAGCTTATATGTGGATGAAAAAATTGTTTGCATATCTGTGAAGAAGGAGGTGAATCTAAGTAGCCTTTATCACCACGAATAGAAGGAGATGAACAAGTTCTTCCACATTAAGATTTAGGTCAAGAAGACCAAGATCGATGAAAAATAATATAATGATCCAATCCGGATCATACCTCCCCATTTAGGAAGGCTTTTGTTCCCTAAAATATTTACTGAATGAGGTGAGGAAATTTTTCCTCTACCTTTTCCTTGGAGTACTGGTTTGGTTTCCTTGGAAGTTGTCCTTTCAACCCAATCTAATAAAGGTCATGTTTCCCCTTTCTTGTATTTCTGGACCACTTATGCAAAACTATGTCCTCTACCAACTCTGCATGAGCATTTGGTGGTAAGTCCTCTATGGAATGTAGGACTTGATCCTCCTGCTGATCCAACATGGAAGGCTCACAAAGTTTGAGTTTCTCTATGTTCACTATTGAGTAAATGTGCATTTATGGGGGTAGAATGAATCTGTAGGAATTATCTACTGCCTTTTCGAATACCTCAAAAGGACCATACTGTAGAGCCTTGATACTCTTACTAGAACCTTGTATCTTTTCCTTATTCAGTTGTAATGATACTCTGTCTCCCACTCTAAATGTTCTCTCTGTTATTTTCTAGTGATATCTACCCTTGTACTTTTCCTGTGACTTTGTCAATGTCTATTGTACTTGCAAATCGATCTGCCTGATCCTCTCAACAATTTTTTCTACCTTTAATGCATCTCATGTGAGGTCCTCCCTCACTCCTCCTTGTTGTCCATATACAACATCTAAGGGTGAAGGTGGAAAATATCCAAAGAAAGTTTTAAAAGGTGACTTACCAGTAGAAGTGTGGCCTACTCTGTTACAATAGTGTTATATATAGATCTAATTTTCATCCCATGTCTTCAAATTCTTTTGATTATAACCCCTCAAAAGATGCACCGAAGTCCCATTGACTACTTCCATATGCCCATTTGTATGTGGATGTAATGTTGTAGACCTATTCAACTTAGTGTCTATCTTCTCCCACAATGTAATCTAAAATTCACTAATAAATTTGATATCCCTATCTAAGATGATACTCCTTGGTATCCCAAAGTTCACCCAGACCTATTCAAAGAACAAGTTTGTTGCTTCCTATGCCTTGATGGTATTTTTACAATGCATGAGAATGCACATTTTGTTGAAATTTTGAACTACCACAAATAAATAGTCATGTCCTTTTTGCATGGTTGGTAAACCTCCAAAAAAATCCATGGAAATTATTTCCCAAGGTTGAGTGGGTACAATTAAGGGATGGTATAGACCTTGCTTCCTATTACTGGTCTTATTGCTACAAAACATTACACATCCTCAAATATAACATGATACATCTTCTTGCATTCTGGGCCAATACACATACCTTTGTAAATTGGAATTTCTCTTCCCAATACCAAAATGTCCTGCAACCTTAGAGGTGGGAAATTTGATGCTCATGGATCCTTTTATCCATGATGCATACAAAGAGGCATACAAAAAATATGAGGACTTCAAGGAAGTGTTATAGTAGCTACAGGGAAAAATTCATATAGAATATGGTGACATAAAGGTTGACTATCATAACTCGAATGGTTTACTCTACAAGCTTGAAAATCTATGTGTTCCTAAAGGTGGTTGATTGAAACTTATGAGAGAGGATCGCACCTCCAAGGCTTCAAGACATTTTATTGTTGGGAAGAAAATTGCCAATTTACAAAGGTATGTGTATTGGCCCATAATAAAAGAAGATGTAGCACAATATATTATAGAATGTATACATTTTTGTACCAGCAAGTCGAGTAACAAGAAGAAAATTATAAACCATCACTTACTTGTACCCACTCGACCTTGAGAAATAATTTCTATGAATTTTGTGGGAGGTTTACTAACCACGTGGAAGGGACATGACCATTTGTTTGTGGTAGTTGATAGGATCAACAAAATGTTCATTCTCATGCCTTGTAAACGTACCATCAAGTGACATGAAGAAAAATAGTTGTTCTTTGAACAGGTCTACATTCACTTTGGGATACCAGGGAGCATCATATTAGATAGGGATACTATATTTCTCAATGTATTTTGGACTACATTATGGGAGAAGGTGGACATTAAATTGAAGAGGTCTACATCATTCTATCCATAGACATATGGGTATATGGAAGTATTCAACAAGACTTTGGTGCAACTTTTTAGGGGTCATAATCAGAAGCATCTGAAGGCCTAGGAATAAAATTTTATCTATATACAACACTCTTATAAAAGATTAATCCACACTTCTATTAGGAATTCACATTTTGAATCATGCTTTGGATATTTTCCACCTTAACTCTTAGATTTTGTATATGGAAAGTAAGGAGGAGTGAGGGAGGAACTCATAGGATATGCATTAGAGGCAGAAAAAATTGTTTAGAAGATCAGGCAGATCGATTTGAAAGTACAAGAGACACTAAATAAGTCACAGAAAAAGTACAAAGATAGACATGACCAACACAGAATATAGAGAATATTTAGAGTGGGAGATAGAGTATGGTTACAAATGAATAAGGAAAGGCTACAGGGTCCTGGTAAGAAGATCACAGCTCCATGGTATGGTCCTTTTGATATTTTGGAAAAGGTGGGAGATAATGCCTACATAATCAGTCTACACCCATACATGCACATTACTCAGTAGTGAATGTAGAGAATCTCAAACTCTATGATCCTTCCATGCTATATCAAGAGGAGGATTAGGTCCTAACTTCCATATAGCACTTAGAACTAGATGCTCAGATAGAGTTGGAAGAGGACACAATTTTACAAAGACGGTTCAGAACTACAAGACAGGGGAAGCAAAGTGGTACTATAGGTAGAAGGTAGAGGAAAACTTTCCTCCTCTCATTTAGTAAATATTTTTGGGACCAATAACCTCCCTAAATGGGGAGGTATGATCTTGATTGGATCATAGTATTATTTTTCATCTATCTCAATGTTCTTAGAGTGGAAAAAAGTGGAGGAATCATCTTGTAGAGTCATTTTAGTAGCTGGTCCCAGTTTGGAAAACTGGGTTCTGGAACTTTCTAGAGCCATTTTGAGGTATTAAATGATTTTTTGGGGGGGTTATAGTGTTTGGAAATTGTGTGCACACCCTTTATGGTGTTATACACTTCAATACCTTTCCAATGGTGTAGACCATGTATCATTCAGAGTTCATATGAAAAAGTTATGCCTCTCGTAAGTTGACCTATTGTGTTGACCAACATGGTATGAGAGGTTAACACTTTAGCCCCCATTACTCATGAATATTGGGCTATCCATGTATGTAATTTCAATAATACTCTATAAGGTTCAAAACCCTATTACAATTTAGGGTTGAGGAAGTCAAAAACCTACCCCTACATGGGTATTGGGCTATGTTAAATACCTGGGCACTAGGATAAGAAGGGGTTCCATTATTTTGCATTGTATCTTGTTACATAGCTAAGAAGAACATCTGAGAATGGTATTCTATGAGTACAATAGAGGAGGAGAGATTTTTTAGCATCCATACAGGGCACAAGTCAAAGGAAACTCCACGAAGAGTGTTTATTTCTTTGTACTTGCATCATTTCTATATGAGAGAAAGGAGAGCAGAGAAACCTCACCTTCTAGTAGGGTTTTCTCTTGTATTGGGTTTCTTAGGTCATATATTGTGTTTATTTTTGGATGGTGTGATTGTATTTTATTGTTCTCTATTTTATGCATTTTATCTATTTCATGCATAAGCAGAAATCTGTAACTAAATATTCTGGAGATCTAAGGGAAAAATAACCTTAATAGTAAAGATTATAGTATTTTATTAGATTTGTTGTGAAAACTTGTTCCAATGGAATATCCACGAAATTTTACAAATCACCTAGTGGGGAAACTAGACCAAAATTTGAAAATAATTAGTCTGAGAAACTTACACCTATTTAACTAGCAGTCTGAAATGACACTTAAGAAATTCCCTATTACCTGGACATACAAAAAATAGAACAAAACTATATGTAAAAATATGAAAATCATATTAACCCATGGAATGAGGAACCTGAGAGGTCGACGAGATAACAACATCTGGATGCCCAACACGAAAGAATACTCCTCCCATGGACAACTAGTGGCAGGGAGTTGGAAGGAGACAACATGTATTTTTTCTATCCAGGTAACCACATAGATGAGATGAACATTTTGTGCTTCCAGAGTCTCCATATGATGCTTGATCTTGTGGAAATATTGATCTTTGGGTAGCATTTTGTTGAGCCTCAACAACCCCCCATTATTTTTTAGCTTTTAGATAAATAATAATGGGTCCCTTTTTGCTTATTTTCAATTTGTTTGACTTTACATTATTTACCTTTGATATTTTTATGATGCAATTAAATAACTTTAAAATAATTTTTATAAACAATAAAATTTACCAAGCAATAAAACCCACTCTCTTGATTCGTTGGTTGATCCAGGTGGATATCGATGGCCACATACCTATTCCACCAGCTCAAATCCCAATTTCCATTTTGGAGGTTTTTTTCTATCTTTTTTGGTCCTAAACTTCCAGGGCCTTTTTGAGGCCCTAAACAACATTTTTTGGGCCCGCCACAGTCACACTACAAATAGCTTCAAAGTGTGACAAAAAAATGTGTAGTCTTCAGATAGATATTTCCAACATGCTATCGTGCACCAAAAATGAATATCGTATGTAGAAGTTACGAACCTGGGAAGTTGGTGTACCAACTTACCCCATCAAGGCCCACATAAATTTTTGTGCTTCATCTCCTAGGGTTAGGTTTTTGGATGTTTAGGGTTTTCTCATTTATTCTCTATGTCAAAAATTATTTTGGAGCCTCATTGTAACCAACTTCTTGTGAATGAGCATAGCCAACACATCTCTTCTCATAGATAAGCTACCACCATTCTAGCTAGCTTGTGTGCTTTTGTATTTTATAGTCTATTGTATTTCAGATAGTTATTAATAAAATCTTAGCTTTACTATATTATTGTGTTCCTTTCCATATATCTGTGTAATTATTTGTTATATATTTGTTTTATTTCTTCCTTCATATCATTCCTAAAATAATTTGGATCAGTGGCATCCAAGCAATCTGCTCTATTTTTTCCTTAGTGCATGTCCCTGGCAAGGTTAGGGTATAGAGAGTTGGGTCTTGAGCTTGTAACTCTTGAGGAAAACCAATCTCACACACCCAAGTGACCTTCCATGGAAGAAAAAAATAAGGACAATGGGACAAGAGATCATTTCAAACTATTTCTCAAGGAATCCCTCGTGCAATAGAGGAACAAGATGATGGATAGTTTCTCTTAGATCCTTCAATGGCTCCTGGAAAAAACGAAAGCACCTTCAACCAGTAATGACTTCGAAGGTGCAAAACCCTTCAAGGTACAAGTTAACTTTGATATTCCTTTCTTTGAAGGCCAAATAGATGCTTACACTTTTGAAAAATGGTTAAATATGCTAGAGGGTTATTTCTCCTTCCACAATTTTTCCAACAGTGAAAAAATCACCTTTGCGTTCTTTAAGGCCCTTCCCTATGTCAGATATTTATGGGATATTTACTGTGAGAAACATGCCAAGGATGAGTCTCAAATTTTTGGGCCAAGACCCACTTGGGAAGATTTTGTTGATGCCATCAAGGAACATTATTACCTTGATGGAAGTTATGATGACCAGTACACGAGATGGACCACACTGTGCCAAGAAAGGGGCCAAACAGTGTCGTAGTTCTTAAATACTTTCCATACCTTGCACACCAAGATAGTTATCAAAGACTCTGAGCGGTATATGGTCCTAAAATACCATGGGCTATGCACTGGTACATCAAACCGAAATGGATTGTTTGTACATCTCTTCATTGGGATTTGCTTATCGATATGTTGTCAAAATGGAGCAAAAAATCAATCAATAGAACAAGCGGGAGTTCGAATATGAAAATCCCCCAAAACCAAAGTATGGTAAGGGTGGATGTAACTGTATATTTTAACCATGTACAATATTTACTACAGACAAATTTTCAGTAAAAGAACAAAAAATATTCAATGGAAAATACACACATTACACATAGATTTCCCCCCTGTAAACCTAAACTGGGAAAATCAACATATTATATATATTCATTCATAGTGATACATTGTTTACAATACAATATACATATAGGATCTAGAGAAATCCAAAACCCTAATCCAATGACCTGCATTAGTCAACAACCCTAATTCCTTAACTGAAAATAGAAAACCATCGGCAAAAACCATGTGCCGAAAAACTGCCCAACAATGGACACAAAAATCGAGGCGACATGAAAAATGAGGAAAAAATGAGACACTTTCCCCCATGAAAAACATTTTTCTTGTGGGTGATGCCCCAGAACCCCCGGAGGGGGGGCCTAGCATCCCCCCCTCAAACCCCCCTACACACCTGGCGCAACATAGCAGACACTAGATCTATTCGTGCAAAGAATATAACACATACCCAACATTCTCCCACTTGTTGTTTTCTTTGCATATAAGGGGTTACAGGGTTACATAGTCAACAATATAGGGAAACAATGCCTATGGATCCTCTATACCAAGAGAACTTCTTAGTTCCCACAGATTTTGTTAACAAATCTGCAACATTCTTCAAAGTGTCCACCTTCATCAACACCACTTTCCTTTCTTAAAACATGTCTCTCAAGAAGTGATATTGAATATCAATATGCTGTGTCTTTGAATCATAATCCAGGTTCTTTGCCCGAAAATTTTCACTCTGACTATCACAATCTATCATTATAGCTTGTTGTACCAAACCAATACTTGAACACAATCATTGTACACATATTGCTTCCTTACTTGCATGAGTGGCTTCCATGTATTCAAATTATTTAGTTGAAAGTGCCACTACAACCTTTATTTTTCTCATCCAACTGATTGCTCCTCCAAACAGGTTAAACACATACGCGTTTGTATATCTCCCATGATCCATATCCCTATCCCAATATGCATCCACAAATCCATGTATGTCAAATATGTTTTCCAATCTTGGTCTTCCTTGGTAGCACAATCCATAGATAGAAGTGCCATACAAATTCCTGAAGAACCCTTTTTACTGTTGTCCAATAATCCTTCCCTGGTTTTGAGATATACTTTCTCAAAACTCCCACTACATCTACAATGTTTGGTCTAGTACAAACCATTGCATACATAAAAAATCCAATTGTACTCACATATGTAACATGAGACATGTCCTCCTCCTCTTCATGTGTCTTGGGACATTGATCCACAAATAACTTTACACCAACATGAATAGGTACCTTGACCAATTTACATTCCTACATATTAAATCTATGCAATATTGTCTCGACATATTTTATCTTATTTAACCATAGTTTCCTCTTTTTCCGATCTCTTTTAATTTCCATGCCCAAAATGAAATTTGAAGCACCGAGATCCTTCATGTCAAATTTAGATGACAACTGAGTTTCACATCCTGGATAATCTCCTTATTGTTTCCTATCAGCAACATGTCATCCACATACAAGACCAAATAAATAAAATGATCACCAATTAATTTGGAATACACACGTTTATCCTCTTTGCTTCTTGTGAAGCCAAATACCAGCATATAAGTATCAAATTTTTGATACCACATCCTTGCTGATTGTTTTAAACCATACATGGACTTTTTCAGCTTGCATACCAGCTCCTTCTTTCCCTTCACAACAAATCCTTCTGGATGCTTCATACATATTTATTCTTCTAGATCCCCATGTAGAAATGTTGTCTTCACATCCATCTATTCTACTTCAAAATAAAATGCAACAACAACAGATAACAAAATATTATAGAACTTAACTTTGCAACATGAAAAAAAATCTCACCAAAATCAATTCCCTCAACCTAGGAATAACCCTTTGCTACTAACCGAGATTTGTATTTCCCCATTTTTCTTTCTGCATTCAACTTATTTTTAAATACCCATTTGTTTCCAATGAGATTTCTTCCAGTCGACAACTCCACTAGATCCCAATCCTCATTCTTATCCAAGGTTGTCATTTCTTCATCCATAGCCTTTTTCCAGATCTTTCCATCCTATGAATCCACTGCCTCCCTGACAATTATAGGATCATCATCAGTAATATACAAAGAAAATTTTGAATGGAAATCAGATGGAGTATACCTTTTTGGTATCCTTCTTTCTCGAACCGATCTCCTCAATATTGAAGTATGATGATCTTATTCTTCTGATTCCTATTCATATGTAGATTTTGATTCATCATCCTTTAAATAAAACACTATTTTCACTGGTTCTTCCTTACTTTGTAGGACTTCTTGTTTAACAACATCCTTCATTTATCTAAAAACCACATCTCATCTATACACAACCTTCTTAGTTTCTGGGTTCCAAAGCTTATAACCTTTGAGACCATCTTTATACCCAATAAAGATACACTTTTCAACATTCTTATCTAACTTACTCATGTTTTCCTTTGGAACATAAACATAGGCCTCACAACCAAATACCTTGAGATGTGTGAGAGAAGGTTTCTTACCAGTCCATACCTCTTGTGGAGTCTTTTCATCCAACGCTGATGAGGGTGATCTATTGACCAGGTAACATGTGGTACCCACTGCCTCTACCCATAATTCTTTCCCTAACCCAGCACCATTGAGCATGCACCTTGATTTTTCCATCACTGTCTCGTTCATCCTTTCTATAACTCTATTTTGTTGAGGCGTATATGGAGTAGTCTTCTTCCTTTCAATACCGCACTTCTTACAAAATTATTCAAATTTATTCCCGCAAAACTCTTTGCCATTATCTGTCCTCGACATCTTAATTATTTTCTCTGTTTAATTCTCAACATGAGCCTTAAACTCTTTAAACCTATCAAAGACTTCAGATTTCTTCCTGAGGAAATATATCCAAGTATTCCTTGAGAAGTCATATATAAATGAGACATAGTATAATTTTCCCAATGATGGAACTGACAGAGGTCCAAACACATCACTGTGAACTAGCTATAAAATTTCTTCTTCCCTCGTTGCACCAGAGGGGAATATTACCCGATTATGATTCATGTATACACAATGTTCACATAAATCAAAATCTAGAGAGAAATTAAACATACCTTCTATTGGGTTATGAAAAAGGTACAAATATCCTCCTTATTCCCACAGTTCATGATACAATCTTGATTGACTTTTCTGTTAATTAGGGATAAATGGGATAGAAAATGATTAATATGTCTTCTAGTGATATTATTGAATTTATGTTGAATAGATTCTAAAATTGATCCGCAGGATCTTTTAACTGATTATGGTTGAGTTTTAAACTTGCATGTATAAATTAACCATTTGAGAATTTAATGAAAGAATGAGGAAAGAAGAGGATTATATCAGTCAAATACACATATGCAGATCTGAAAAGAATAGTAAACAGCAAACCATAAGAACGCAGGTTGATAACGGAGTTCGACACAACTTTTGCCTACGTCTCCGGGCCTTTTTCCTTGTGGGGGAGGCTTCTTTATTTCTGCTCAAGTGCTCAAAATTACATCTCATCAATGCCAAATGGCTACAATACTGATCTAGTCTTGTTGTCCCAGATCTCAAGAACCCTGCAAAAGAAACGACATGCAAAACTGATGCTCCAAGCTCCCAGAAACGATCCGACAGCGTCTCCACCTCAAAGGCTTCCCTGCATCAAACTGACTTTGGCTTGGCTTTCCTTCAGCATAACTATGCTCTGAATGACTGTGTTTGGCCTCAAATAGGCATGGTTTATATAGCATTGGAGTTGGTTTCACATCCCCAACTTCCTCCAAGAATCTGGCCTCCAAAAATGCCCAATATCCCCCAAAAATGGAGAAAATCCACTAATAATAGGTGTAATTATTAATAAAAAACCCAATTCTGTTTTAAAAACCCACTTTATATTGTTATTGGGCCTTAAGCCCCCTTATCCCGGGCGCGCACCCCCTTTATAGGTCACATGGACTATAATAGGGCCAAGCGCTATGCGCTGGCCCCCTCTTGGCGCGTTAGCTCCCGGTTCTTTGGCCGAGTTGGTAGGTCATATGGCCACGGTGTTAATGGTTTTAAACCGTGCCCCAAAATTCCCGCCAAAACGCGCGTGGTTTTAAGTGAACTCCGGTCATATAGCAGGGTCGTGTGTATTCCGCCGAGGGCTGGGGCTAAGCCCCGGCCCTTTCCACCCGCGGCGCAAAACTTAACCAAACTTAAATATTTTTTATGCGGAGTCCATAACAAGTACCACCACGCGGGCGGGTGGTTAGCCCAACCACGTTAGTACTTTGCCACGCGGGAGGTCAAGTGTTCGATTCCTGGCGACAACCATATTTTGAACAATCCATAAACCAATGACGGGGTGCCACGTGGCAGCCTAGGATTGGGCCACGTGGAACCCTTACCAACCAATGACAACATGCCACGTGTCAGCCTGTAATTGGCCCACGTGCCCAAACCGTACTGCCACATCAACTTGCCACGTCATCTGTCGTACCGCCACGCGTCACTGTCGTACTGCCACTTGTCCTGCTGCGTCAGCCCGACCGTACACCCTGTCAGCCACCACGTCATCCGATGACATCATCCTGCCACGTGTCATCCTGTCAGTGGTGACACGTGTCACCTCCGTACTGGTCCAACCGTACGCCGAAAATGCCAAAAACGCTTGACACGTGTCGCCTTCCGGTGTTGCCACGTGTCGTCATCCCATGCTTCCATGTGTCGCAATCTGAACCCGCCACGTCAGCTGTACAGTCATGCCACGTCAGCTGTACGGTCATGCCACGTGGACTGTACGGACTGTACAGTCATCCCCTTTTTTGCCTGTTTGACTTTTTGGACAGAACGCGATATCTTCTCCATACGGACTCCGTTTGACGAAGTAAATATACCACCGGAATCAGGAAGACGATACGGACGCAATGGAACAGGTTTCGTCGCATTCCGAGCACTTTCATTTTTGAGCATTTTTCAAGCCCTATCAGGCTTCTGGATCCGATTTCGGATCAAAAATACAATTGGAATTGTTTGATTCTATTATAGGATTGGATAAATATAGGATTGGAAGATGCGTGAGCTATTGGATAATTTCAAAGGTAGCATAGATTGTGTCTCTGGAGGAAGAGGTATTGAAGATGGAAGGTAAGAACCTACACAGGCAATAAGTAAGAGGCTTATGCCAACGCCTACCTCCAGTTGATGCATTAAGAGGTTGCATAGGTGTTTCTTTTTGAATTTATTTTTGCATGAAGTGTGTATGACTAAGAAAAAAGATCTTGAAAAACCAAAACCCCCACCAAAAATTACCAAATCCCATGGCTTGGTGCTCCCTAGAAGAAGCACTTTCATAGATGACATCATCTGAAAATATGAATCTCAAGCTTCGATTGGACCTAGGAAATGATCTACCTGAATCCCTCAGGTAGCAGTCTCACCAACTGCATCCCACGCTGATATTCACAAAAAAATTGAAGGGACTGAGCAAATCTTTCAAAGCACAGATATTCCACCTCTAAACCCTTTAGAAGAGGGAAATCCTCATAATCTGGAGGAAGGAGAAGGAGAAACTAGTGGGGTTGCCAAGGCATACCCATCACCACCCCATGATCCTAAATATTCTGTGAAAGAAGAAGGCATACTTGAAATCCCAGATAGAGGGAGAGAAACCAAATCCCCTAGAGGATCAAATAATCAACCACCTCGAATAGAACACCCGGATCAAGAAATTCCTGAATATTTTTGGCACATTTTTTATCAAATGGCACAACCAAATCAACAATGTCCCCAGACTTCCACATTGGATTATCCGATAGTTTATCCAATTACCAATGCACCCATGAAGGAAATCCCCCTACAAAACATGTCAACCTTCCATGGATTGATCTCAGGAGACGCGGATGCATTCTTATTCGATTTTGATGTCCTATGTAGAGGGTATGATTACACCTCTGAACCCCAAAAATTAAAATTGTTCCCCTCCACTTTGAAAGGAGCAGCTCTACGTTGGTTTATGGGATTAGGGGGCATAACTATAAACTCATGGGATGAGATGAAACAGGCCTTTTTGACAAAATATCAAGATTATTATAGAACCAGAGACCTAAAAGATGAAATCTTTCAAATGACTGCAAAAGAAATGAATCATTAGAACAATATGTTGAGAGATTTTAGTATAATTTCCAAAGATCACCCTATGGTACATTACCAGGTTAAGTACTTAAAGAAACTCTGATTAAAGGTATGAAGGATGAATGGGTAGAAACACTGAATCTAATGGGGAAGGGTGACATTTATCAAGAAACTTATGATAACATCATTCAATTGTGTATCAGGTGCTCACGAGGAAGCACGCGGAAGAGATCAGGAATGCGAACTTCCCTCACTAGAAATAGCAATACTACCAATGGGGGTGTTACGTGCACTGAACTTGGTAATCTCTTAGAAAATTTCAAAATAGATATTTCGAGCACTCTGACTACACAATTGGATGTATTGCAGACCCAACAGAAAAAAATAGTAGCAGAAAATACTTTGGCCATATTTTTCCATAGATGTAGAAGAAAACATGGTCCAAGGGATTGTCCTTTAGATGTGGTTTGGGTTTGCACTATCTACACCAAGGATCACGACACATAACAATGCCCATCTCTCCCTGGACTGAAAGTTATCTTCATAGAAGCGGAAGAAGAGACATAACCATTATATATGATGGCTCTGCATCGTCAATGGCATACCTGGCCTCCAAATACACTACATGACCCTTCCTCTTTATTTTCCGGATAGTATAATCAACAACAAAATTCTGGTAATGCATGGCAGGGTCAGTCATTTACTAATCATAACTGGCAGCCCCACCAATACCCACCTACAAATCCCACTTGGCCAAACCAGCCTGCTGAAAATCCTATCTGGCAGAATTAGCCAACTGCAAATTCTACCTGGCCTAACTCACAATATCCCACTTCATCCTGGAAAAACTCAAATAACCCCTACCCTTCACAGTGGCCCAATACGACTGCCCAAAATACAAATTGGAACCAGAATTGGCAGTGCCCCATGGGGATAAACAATCAACCCATGATGGCCCCTCAAACTCAACCCACGTTGCAAGCTCCACTCCAACTACCCCAAAACTCTCAAACGTAATTGCTCCCCCAACTACCAGCCCAACCTCACCCAAATCCTAATAATAGACAGGCTCATCTTGTCCAGATTATGGAGAATGGGGAAGGGGAAACCAACTCTATAGGGTGCAATGAACTCCAGTTGAGATCGAGGCGTATAATCTCTCCTTAAAAAAATAATGTTTCCCAAGAGCAGGAGAATGAAAAAAAACCAGCAATAACACCGTCGACTGTGGTAATAATGAAATAAATCGAGCAGGGGGGAAACACAATCGAATCACAGGGCCCTGATAAGGATCCAAATCCTTCCCCTCCATTCCCCGAAAGATTGATGATATCAAAACCTGTCGTATATCCCAACTTCGACATTAAAGGGGAACTCAAGAATTTATATGTCAAGATTCCACTCCTGCAGGCCCTACAAGATATTCCAATTTATGCGAAAACAATTAAGGAACTATGTGGGAGGAATCTTGTTAGGAAAATCAAAAATTCATCATCAACAGTTTGTGTATTAGGAGCCTTGTTTGATCTAATTCTTGGTAGACAAGAACCAATCAAATATGCAGATCCAGGGAATCCCATAGTAACAGTTCAGATTCATGGTTGTTCTTTTCCAAATACACTAGTTATTTGGGGGTGTCCATCAATATCCTGACTATGGAAACTTGCAATACCCTAGGTTTTGACTCCTTCGAACCCACCCCAATTATGTTACAATTGGCAGATCGATCGATGGTTCGACCAGTTGGCACATTACATGATATAGCAATCTCAGTCGACTCTTGGGAATATCCAACAGATTTCCTCATCATCAACCCAAGAAGTGGGCTTGAAGGGCATCCATTGATACTGGACAGAACATGTCTCCCAACAATCGATGCATACATAGGATGCCAAACCAGTAATATGACAATTTCTAGAGGAGGTATCACAAAGAATCTCATCTTATATCCTCCTGCCAAGCCAAGCCCGAATTTTGTATATCCACAATTGCCACCACCACGATATCCAAAAAAGGATTTACGATCCCCTCTCATGCTGGAAGAAGCTCTTAGACTCAAGAACCAGCTAGAGGATGATGTAATCAGTGGGTTTATTAATAGCCCAGCCACCATGGGTAACCCAATATGTCAGATTCTCCAAGTTGTTCTATACTGTGAAGCACAGGGAGACCCACTGAAAGATTTAATGGAACAAAAAATCCCAACTACAGTTGTTCATAACAACAAGTCTATTGATATTGCACCAAGGAGGTCTCTAAACATCAATGCCAACTTAGATGAGCAACAACAACAAAAGCTAATTCAAGTCCTCTCTAAATACCAGCAAGCTTTTGCCTGGGAGTATTCTGATATGAAAGGTATTGATCCACAACTCTGCACACACCACATTTATATTGAGAAATATGCCCGACCTATCCGAAAGCCGCAGAGAAGACTGAATCCCCATCTCAGGGATATTTTTAAGGAAGAATTACAAAATTTGTTGGATGTAGATTTTATATATCCTATCTCAGATAGCTGGTGGGTTTCCCCATTAGTGATCGTCCCCAAGAAAAATGGGAAATGGAGAATTTGTGTTGACTACAGGGAACTTAACAAAGCCACTCAAAAGGACCACTTCCCCTTACCTTTCATCGATCAGGTCCAGGATACTTTGGAAGAAAATAAATTATTTTATTTCCTAGACAGTTTTAGTGGCTACAATCAGATCCAGATCGCCCCAGAAGATCAAGATAAAACTACATTCACATGCCCCTGGGGTACCTTTGCATACAGAGTATTTCCCTTTGGACTATGTAATGCTCCATCCACATTCCAAAGGGCCATCCTGAGCATATTCAGCGATCTGATCAGTGAAGGGCTTGAAGTTTACATGGATGATTTCACTCCTTATGGTGATGAATTCAATCGAGCATTGAATAATCTGGAGAAGGTACTAGAACAGTGCATTTCTACCAGGTTATGCTTAAGCCATGAAAAATGTCATATGATGATGACAGAAGATGTGGTACTAGGGAATTATATTTATGCACATGGAATTAGAGTAGATCCAGCAAAAATAGAGGTAATCCTTAATCTACCTACACCACACACACAAACTGAGGTATGTAGTTTCCTTGGCGCTTCTGGATACTATCGTAGATTTATCGAAAAATTTGCAAGAACCATTACACCTTTACATGCTTTGACTGGTAATGTGGAGTTCCAGTGGTCTGACAAGTGTGATGTGGCATTTGCAGGACTCGAGAAGCTGATCTCGACAACACCGGTGTTGAGGGGACCAAATTGGAAAATACCATTTCACATCTCCACAAATGCATCATATATTGCTATAGGCGTTGTCCTTGGACAAGCAGAAGACAAGAAACCCTACACTATTTATTTCATTAGAAAGAATATTTCTCCAGCTGAACTTAATTATACAGTAACAGAAAAAGAGTTTTCAGCTGTTATACATGCCATCAATAAATTTTGTCATTATATAAAAGGCTATCTTGTTATTATGTGTACTGATCATTCTACTATTATATATATAGCTAATAAACCAATTACTAATGGACGGGTCACTCAGTGGTTATTGTAAGTTTTAAACCTATGAAGTAAAGCAATGCATATAGATTCTTAAGAAAGACAGAAATTAATCAATGGCTCATACACAAAGTACACAGAGATTTTATACTGGAAACCCTCAACCGGGAAAACCTTTCTTATAGTCATTATATCGAATTTCACCATTCACCATACAATATATATACAATGTTTTTAGGTATTCCGTAGATACCAAAACCCTAATCCCTTAATCTGGGATTAATTTACAAAACCGCTAAAAATAGCAAAAACGCCCAAAACAATTTTGGGGCACTACCCCGGGCTACTGCCCATTGCTGAACATTGCACGTAACCAAGGGGGGGGGCATACCTACCCCCCACTGGGACCCCCCTAAGAAAGCACCCGGTGCACACGGCACAAACATAGCACTAGTATGAGGGATCACCAGACGCAGTTGTCATATCTGACGTGCCCACACACACACATGCAAAGAATATAACACATACCCAACATTCTCCCACTTGTTGTTTTCTGTGCATCCAGGGGTCCAGAGGATTATATAGTCAACAATCTAAGGAAGCAATGCCCATTGTTACTCTACACCAGCAGAAATTTTCTGTGCTCATAGACTTTGTCAATGAATCTGCAACATTCTTCAAAGTGTCAACCTTTTCCAGCAACACCTTCTTTTCCTCAACCATGTCTCTCACAAACTGATACTGTACATCAATATGATTTGTCTTCGAATGGTAAGTTGGGATCTTTGCCAAGAAGATTGCACTCTAACTATCACAATCTAATCTCACTGCTTGTTGTACCAACCCAATACCTGAACACAATCTTTGTAACCATACTGCTTTCTTGCTTGCATGAGTGGTTTCCATGTATTCAGCTTCTGTAGTTGAGAGTGCCACTACAACCTGTCTTTTGCTCATCCAACTGATTGCTCCTCCAAATAGGTTAAACACATACCCACTTGTAGATCTTCTG
>ML792126.1:661797-673183 GCA_009831015.1 Picea engelmannii | reverse complement strand
TCTTCTTCAAATGATTCAGATTTTGCATCATCCAACTCAAGCTCTATTTTCTCAGGTTCATCTTGCATTGGTAGGAATTCATATTTGGACACATCTTTTACCTCTCTGAACACAACATTTCAACTGTAAACAATCTTCTTGGTTTATCGGTTCCAAAGTTTATAACCTTTCACACCATCTTTATAACCAATAAAGATACACTTTTCAGCCTTTTTATCCAGCTTGCTCCTATTTTCCTTTGGAACATGTACATAATCATCACAACCAAACACTCTAAGATGTTGAAGAGAGGGTTTCTTTCTAGACCATACCTCGTGTGTAGTTTTATCGTCTAATGTTGATGAAGGCGATCGATTGACTAGGTAACATGTTGTACCCACTGCCTCTGCCCAGAATTATTGTCCTAACCCAGCATCGTTGAGCATGCTCCTTGCTTTTTCCATCAATGTCATGTTCATCCTTTCTGCAACTCCATTCTACTGAGGAGTGTATGGAGTAGTCTTTTTCCTTTCTATACCACACTTATTATAGAATTATTCGAATTCATTTCCACAGAATTCTCCACTATTATCTGTTCTCAATACCTTTATTTTCTTCTCTGTCTGATTTTATACCAGAGCCTTAAACTCTTTAAATTTATCAAATACCTCAGATTTCTTTCTTAGAAAATAAATCCATGTGTTCCTTGAAAAATCATCTATGAATGAAACATAATACACAGATTTACCTAGGGATGGAACAGGAACAGGTCCAAACACATCACTGTGTATCAACTTTAAGATCCCCTTTTCTCTTGTAGCACCAGATGGGAATGTTACTCGATTATGTTTACCATATATGCAATGTTCATAGAAATCAAAATCCAAAGTGAAATTAGACATACCTTCAACCATACCTTTATCGTGTAGTGTTTGAAGGTCCTTTTCTCCAATATGTCCCAGTCTTTGATGCCACAACATAGTCTTCTTTCCAGGGACAATATTGGTCTTGTCTTCTTTATTTCTCTGTTCAGGGACAACATAACTATTACACCCATTAGTATAAGTTCTTCCCAACAACTTGTACAGAGTTCCACACTGAACTCCCCTCATCAACACCATTGCTCCTCGTACCATCTTGCAAGTGTTATTTCCAAATACAGTATCCACTCCTGCATCATCCAACTTGCTTACAGATATTAGGCTCCTGGCTAGTTTTGAAATGTGCAAAACCCCAGTAAGTTTTCTAATCCTTCCATCTATTAGCAGCAACTTAACCCTTCCACGTCCCAAGATTTTTGTTGTCGAGTCATCTCCTAGGAATACATCACCACCGTCATATTTTTCATATTCAGAGAACCACTCCCTGTGAGGAGTCATATGGTATGATGCACTTGAGTCGATCAACCATACATCATGGTCTTCATGTGTACTTGTAGATGTCATGTAAACATCACCTCCTTCTTCAGTGGAGGTTTTCGCCTATGTGGAAGAGGTACTATCAGATCCCTTTGGTTTTTCAACCTTCTTAGACTTGCAATCTTTCTTATAATGCCCTGATTTACCACACTTCCAGCATTTCCTCAAAGATTTTCCTGGAGACTTAGATCTCCACCCCGAAAGCTTATGAGGATTCCTGTCTTGGGTACGACCTCTTACAAATAAAGAATCTGTGTTATGAACATCCATTCCTTTTTGCCTCATATCTTCAGATAACAAGGATGCAACTACATCCTCATACTTCAATGTAGATTGAGTGGTACTACCTATTTCTACAACCATATTATCCCAAGAGTCTGGCAAAGAACATAACAAAGTAATATACTTATCTTCTTCTACAATTGTAATATTAACAGAGCTAAGTTGACTTACCCGAGTATTAAAGGAATTTAGATGTTTTGTCATAGAATCTCCATCTTCCATCCTAAGATGATATAGCTTCTTTCGAAGAAACAACTTGTTTACCAGGGACTTTGATTGATACAAATTCCCCAAACTATCCCATAGTTCCTTGGTTGTAGATTCTCCTGAGACATTCAACAACACTGAATCTGCCAGGCAGAGTCGAATAGTACTCCTTTCTCTTCTATCCAACTTCTCCCAATCTTCCTTCGACATACCAGTAGGTGGTGTACTGGTAGTTTTTGCACTAGTAGGTTTTGTACCAGTAGCCTATGTGCTAGTAGACGGTGTACCAGTAGGCTGTGTACCAGGATCCACAACAATCCATTGTTCTTTGTCTACAAGAAGGTCCTCCATAGCTCAAAGTTTTTACCATTGAAATTCTCTATCTCAATTCTAGAAGAACTCACCATTCCTCTTTCTGCACTCAAATCACCACTGCAAAATCTCCCACTAAACCCAGTTTTATCACAGACCCAAGATAAACTTGATCTATCAATACCAAGCCAAACCCTCAACAACAAAGGCATCCCTCTGAAGCCAAAAACGAGCTCTGATACCACATGTAAGTTTTAAACCTGCGAAGTAAAGCAATGCATATAGATTATTAAGAAAGACAGAAATTAATCAATGGCTCATACACAAAGTACACAGAGATTTTATACCGGAAACCCTCAACGAGGAAAACCTTTCTTATATTCATTATATCTAATTTCACCATTCACCATACAATATATATACAATGTTTTTAGGTATTCCGTAGATACCAAAACCCTAATCCCTTAATCCGGGATTAATTTACAAAACCACTAAAAATAGAAAAAACCGCCCAAAAAAATAATTCGGGGCACTGCCTCGAACGATGCACGTAACCAGAGGGGGGGCATACCTGCCCCCCCCCCCCTGGGACCCCCCTAGGAAAGCGCCTAGCACACATGGCACAAATAGAGCACTAGTACGAGGGATCGTCAGACGCAGTTGTCATATCTGATGCGCCCACACACACACATCCAAAGAATATAACACATACCCAACAGTTATTACTATTGCAAGAATTTGACATCACCATCAAAGATTGACCTAGGAGAGAAAATATTGTCGCAGACTTCTTGTCCCGCATACCCAAAATAGATGATTCCTTAACAGTTGAAGATCAATTTCCAGATGAGCATATGTTTTCCGTTACCACAAAGCCACCTCGGTACGCTAATGTGGCAGTGGGAAGATTACCGGCACATCTATCATCAAGGCAAACAAAACTGATCATCCAACATAGCACATGATTCTCTTGGATCAGTGGATATCTCTTCCACACAGGAGCTGATCTCCAGATCCGCAGATGCATACGAGATGACGAAATTTAATGACATACTGAAGGCAGGACATGACGAGCCCTATGGTGGGCATTTTTCAAACCGCAGGACTGGACACAAAATTTTACAGATGGGCTACTATTGGCCCTCAATATTCAGATAAGTGAAGAAATACGTCTAGACCTACGACAGTTGTCAACGAATGGGAAAACCAGGTTAGGCTAATGAAATTCCATTGAAATCACAAGTAGTCAGAGAACCATTTGAGAGATGGGCACTAGACTTCGTTGGCCCCTTCAATCCAAATTCAAATCAGAAGGCCTATATTCTAGTGGCAACAGACTACATGATCAAATGGGTAGAGGCAAAATCCCTACCAAATGCAACAGAAGAGGTAGTCATCAAATTTCTTTTCAAATTATTTGTACGCTATGGACTACCCAGGGAAGTAATCATTGATGGGGGGTCACAATTTATAGCCTATAGAATCACCACCACCCTGGAAAATTATCATATTAAGCACATAATTACTTCTCCATACCACCCACAAGAAAACGATCAAGTAGAAAGCACAAATAAGGTTTTGGAGGCAATCCTGACAAAGACTGTCTCAACAAACCGACATAATTGGGCTACTGAGCTCCCAAATGCCTTATGGGATTATTGCTCAACATGGCATAACACCACTAGCTACTCTCCTTAGCACCTATTCTATGGTAAATAACCCATCTTCCCAATCGAGTTTGAGATTAAGACCCTAAGGATGGCCCAGGAAATTGGACTTGATCTAACAGAGGCACATAAACAACGCCTTCAACAACTGAATGAGTTGGATGAAGCATGCTTATCTGTTGTGGAGTGCACAGATGTTATTCAACAACAGAGAGTGACCTGGCACGACAAGCATATCAAGAACAAATCATTCAAGTAGGGTGATTGGGTGCTTCTCTATGACTACAGATTCCAGGATTTCCCAGGAAAATTACAGACATGATGGTTGGGACCATATGAAGTCCATGATAATGACACGGTCACTTTAAGAACCATCGACGGGTCTGGATCCCCATTTCTGGTTAATGGACACCGACTACAACTTTATCATCAACCGCCTTCAAAAGAATCTTTCTACCAGGAAGTAAGTAAGGACCCTACCATTCAGATTTTGGTTGGCTAGGAAGGTAACCCAGCCACTCCAACTCCATAAATGATGAATTTTGTTACACTGTACATATTGTATATAGTTATATTTTTTTAGCTCTAATTGAGTTATTAGTTTTTCTTTCTTTTTTCATTTCATGAAAGACACTTGAGAAAATAAGAACTAGGGAAGATAATATAATTAGCACTCTTTTATGTTCTGCACTCTTTCTTTATCTTATCACGCAAACCTTGTCTTTCAAAAAATAAATGAATATGTCATGCTCCCCAGCAGTAATTGGGCAACCATAATGAACTCATGACATCAACAGACCACCCCATACTCGATTTTGAAATAAACTGACCCATAATAATTGAATGAATTTAGTTGATGACTAATCAACCTTAGATTCAAAAAAAAGAAAAAATATTTCCATGGGGAAGTTTCCAAAATTATCCATTGAGATGGTTAAAAATTAACAAATGTCGTTCATTTGAAAGGAACAACTGTTGTTCCTTCATGTGATTGTCATTCATTTGAAAGGAACAACTGTTGTTCCTTCGCAGGATTGTTGTTCATTTGAAAGGAACAACTGTTGTTCCTTCTCGCGATTGTTGTTCCTTTGAGTATCGTTGTTGTTTATTTGAAAGGAACAACTAATGTTCCTTTTGCGCAACTTGTTGTTCCTTTGGAAGGAACATCTACTGCTCCTTTTGCGTTCTTCCTTATTGTCATTCCTTTCTGTCATTATTGTTAAAACGATAGCCATTCCTTTGGGGTATGACTTTCACTAAATAATTTTCACTAGAATTATTTCTAACTGGCATCATAACGATCTGTCATTATTTCGTGGACTATCTCTCATACCTTATCAAAAAAAAATTGGATTAATTTCTTCGAAATATCTTAAAACTTGTTCATAACCAGTAACCACCATAATTTGTTTCCTTTCCCTATATTCATACAATATACTTGAATGATAATTCACCCTCATATTATAATAAGGAGTCTTAAGCACACTTTTACTTGGCATCTTTACACTTCTTTATGCCATCCCTTACTCTTAAGGAGTAGATGAGCCTCTCTCTCTCTCTCTCTCTCTCTCTCTATATATATATATATATATATATATATATATATATATATATATATATAAACTTCTCCCACAAAGAATAGGGGGTCTCATCATGATCCAACCTACCACGATCATAGGATAATAACGTAAGTGACATTCCCACTATGGCTACCACACCAAGGCAATGGCCTTTGACATTGTTTTTTACAAAGGACAAGGGGTCTCATCACGAGATGGCTTGTTCACTTAAGTTACAATCTAGTCAGTGGAATTATCATCATCTGGATACCAAACCAGGATAGTGGTCTTGTCAGGAAAAGACAATTTAAATATTTATTAAGGATACAGGCTCATCTATGGGTTAAAAGGCAACCCTGTCAAGGCTATGGATTCCTGCTGGCAGCAGTGGCTCTGCCTATGGTATGGAAGTTTACCTTAAAAACACCAAGTTTCTCTGTGTCTCTAGATTTCCTTTACTCAATAAACAGGGTTATCATTTCGGTTATATTCAATAAACTCAGGAAAAGTAACAACATTATGATATGTGGAATATTTTTAAAAAATGAACAGATTTAATTTATTCAGTTTATTTATCCTTTAAAAAAAAATTGAGTATAGGTATAAACGAATTCGAATTTCCCACGAGAAATTGACTATCGTTTAATGATTACCATTAATATGCTTTTTGAAAATTGTACATGATTGGTCCCCATCAGTGGTGGCAATGCAATTATTACCTCTCACCAGAAATACCTACACTCATTACTTTCACCTACTCTGACGGTTGAGGTTGACCTCTACAATAATGGGGGGAGTGGACATTCAGCACATTTTCTAATAATATTGTAATGATTGTAATAAATGGAAAACCCACATTTTTATACACTCACCATTCTCTGATATTTTCTACTTTTGGTAATATTTCCTCCAAGATGGTCTAGCCAAGTCTGCAACCAGGAACAATAATCGTTCTCATTTTCTCACAGAATGATGGGTGGTCGAAGTGTGTGCAGGGAACCAACATTACTATAGATAACTGAGCAGGCCAGAGAAGTTCTACACCGCCTGGGGTGGATGGAGTATTTCAACCAGTTGCAAGGCTATGATACGAACATCACGCTTGAATTCTTTCAGAATTTGCAGGGAGAAATCTCCATGGTTTGAGATATACGAATTCCAGTTACTCTGAAAATCATAGAAGAGGTTACGGGTCTCCCTAACTCAGGCATTCAGTGGATAGGAAGACATACAACACTCAAATAAGATGTAGAATCCTTCGTAGACCCTGGAGAGGAATTGGATAAAAAAGGAAAGGGTCTTAACCCCAGCACCCTCAGTGAACCATGGAAAGAACTGGCAGGAGTAATTTAGAGGTACATCACCTGTGATGGGTGATATGATGTAATCCAACCACACCACCTCAAACTTCTAGCGGCACTCAAAAAAAGGTTAGTAATCAATCTACCTTTTTTTCTAAATGCCATGTTACATGAGGTTACCGTCAGAACACAAAATTCCAGGGATCCTGTTACTATCATCAGCCACCATGGATTATTTAAAATGATAGTAAGTAAGGCCCTGAGTCAAACACAATTAACTTGGAGTGATCTTATTGGGACCAATAGACCTCTACAACTGGAACAACCTGAATTATACCATGAAAATCCATCACAGGTAATTGAAGATATACAGGAAGGGGAGACCACTACCCCAACATAAGTTCCACCTCCTCAACCCAAAGTCAAGAAAGACCATGTCTAAATTACAAAGGCTCATACCTCACAGACAGAAGCCCAGACCTCACAAGCAGGCGCACTAACCAGAAAGAGAAAAATAGAAACTGTTTCTCCTAAAGCCCCCATCGAGAGAACAAGGAGAAGCAGATGGAAAAGAAACCCTAAAGAAATCCAGGACACAACATAACAGTATGAATAAATTCAGGATATAACAGAGAAGTCCTTACAGGAAAATATCCAGGATATTGAGCACATAGAACAAACTTCACAAGGAAACAGTCAAGAAAACACCCAGCCAACATTAGAGCATATGACAAAACAATTTTTGAAAAGATATGAGGTAGAAATAGCTCAGGCTTTAGGGATCTTAGGGGCCTCAATTGACAGAGATAAATCAAAAGAATACCAAGAATGAGCCTCTTCTTCAAATCTTGTTGAAAACTTCCCTGATATTGAAATGTCATTCCCAAAGGACAAAGCACATGAAGAACCTCACCCTGAGGAAATAATTCCTCTTGAACAAACAGAGCACTTGGAAGGAACAGAAGAACAACTACCTGCTGATCAGAATGAAGAAGACCTTGAGACCCCTCCCAAATGAAAAACAAGAAAAATCCATAAGAGAATTAGAAAGCTAAAAAAAGAGAACAAGTTGTTAAAGAGAAAGGCTAAAAAATATGAAGCATTAAAGATGAAGGTTGGAAAACTCAGAGAAATTATTAAAGAATTAAGAAAGCAGCTAGAACAAGAAGATAAGGCCCACCAAAGAAAGAAAAACAAAAGGCCCAGAATGCAAGGAAGAAACCCTCTCCCTAAAAGAGTAGTCACTACAAACTCTGTGGGAATACAGACAAACTCTGAAGAAATAACAGTAGAGGATGCAGTAGCTCAGCATGAGGAAGTAATTCCTTTAGAAATAGTTGATGCTAAGGTACAGACAGATACCCTAGTCTCAGAGGAAATATCTCAATCCCTTGAGAAGGATGCCACCATTAGGATATTGGAGGAAGAATTGATGCAGTCCCAACAAAGCTTGATTCAAAACATAAATGAATTGATGACTATGGCAGAACATCAAGCATCTCAATCTCAAGAGAAGAGTTCCATCATTGGTAGACTGGAAGCAGAGCTCATACAAGCCCATCGGGAATTAACTCAGTCCAGAGATGAGATGGGTGCTATGGAAGAATATCAAGCATCTCACTCTGGGGAACAGGATGTTATTATTGGTAGGCTAAAGGCAGAACTGGTACAAGCACAACATGCATTGACTCAATCTAGAGATGAAATGATCACTATGGCTGAACATCAAAAGGTTTTTAAACAACTGTTATGCCAGCAACAAAAACTGAAACTTATGTTGAGCTCGCCAGAGCCCAAGGGAAGGTGAAGAAAATACAAAGCCAATTTGAAAAAGCTTTGGAGCAAATCAAGGAGATTTGTGATGTTTACTCTGATGCAATCAACTGTAGAGCCCCTGCCACCAACTATACCCTATTATTTTTGGAACGTTACCTATTGTTAAGGGTAAAATCCATCAGAGCAGGTAATCCAATTACATTTTCCACTGTCCCTGAGTTCATTTCATGTTTTAGAGAGCAGGAAGAGAAGGTACAGTACTTTCTATGTGAATTATACTTCCATAATTTAATTTTGGAAGATGACAGGAAAAATAACCCTGGTCCCTTTATTGGAGACATTCAGTTCCAGGCATTCCTATCCTTCACTAAGAACCAATTCATATGGGGAAAATCCCACAAGAATTTTATAAAGAAGGAAACAAGGTTAGATCTCTTTATCAGAGGAGAGCCCCTAAAATACTTTCCAACCATTATGCGGCATAGAACCTTTATGAAAAGAGAGGGGTTCAAAGACTCTCTAGCCCCCATCCATCAACAGGTTATCCATTCAGGAATCATATACTTTAGAGAACTCAAAGAATAATCTCTTGTTGCTTCTAAGGTAAAATGGGATGCATCCTCCAATGAAGTCAAAAGTAGGGAACCCCTTAGGTTCAGGAACTTCTTTGCAGCTACCTACAGAGTGGAAAGGTATTCTAGACTACTCCTAGAGGAAGGACTTGCTTGGATTGGGTGCAGGTATAATCCCCCTATCCTCTGGTTTCCTCTAGAAAGTTACCAGAAGGATTATCAAATCAACAAGAAAAGGGAGGATGTTGCTTTTGAAGAGCTCAAAAGAAGTAATGGGTTCAGGAAACCTAGTGAACCAACTTTCCCTCCTTACAACATCATTGCTTTACATGTAATATCTCAGCTTGCATGAGTACATGCAAGAAGGTAAGTCAGGGGGTATGTTGGGTTATGAAAAAGGTACAAATATCCTCCTTATTCCCACAGTTCATGATACAATCTTGATTGACTTTTATGTTAATTAGGGATAAATAGGATAGAAAATGATTAATATGTCTTCTAGTGATATTATTGGAGTTATGTTGAATAGATTCTAAAATACGATTGGAATTGTTTGATTCTGTTACAAGATTGGATAAATATTGTCAAAACCGAAATAGCAAAGGAGATCTTGAAGATGTGTGATCTATTGGAGGTTAAGGACCTTTGGCGCAAAGCAGTTTTAAAGATGATTTGATTTTCTATATTGTAAATTTATAATAGTAAAGCAATCCTGAGGATTTTTCGATCCTCAGGATGGCTTGATTTACTCAGATTATTGTATATATAGAGGATAATAGATCCTAAAAGACAATCTAAGAATTGTGTTCAAGTATTCAGACTCAAAGTTACTCTACACATGCAGTTTTTGTGAATGATGTACCAGCTATGAAGTTAATAAAATATTTGATCGTTTTCACCATTTCTACATACTGAGTTTCTAGTAGTAGTGCTTCTACGGACCAAGGGCCCAGTCTAAAGGAGATATTATTTCAGTTGTAATTGTATCAGTCTAATTTATGTTTTGTGATTCAATTCTCTTTCACAATAGTTAAGATGAATGCATAAGCGTGTTAATGATTTCATACTATTTTGCATACAGAAGATAGACATTTATTTTGAGTGTTAATGATTGTTGATTCCAACTTCCATTACTGTAGTTTGTTGCTTGATAGTTCTTCACGTTTTCATATGCGTTGTTCCTTTTACTTAGATTTGCATTTGTTGTTCCTTTCAAATAGATTACATTTGTCGTTCCTTTCAGTTAAAAGTTACAATTGTTGTTCCTTTTCATTCAGTTATATTTGATGTCCCTTTGATTAGATTACAATTGTTGTTTCTTTCCATTGGAATAATTTGCTATTTCCTTTTCAGCAATTCGATTCATAGTTAATAGTTAATTTTGCAAGTCTTTTACTTAGATTCAATTGTTGCTTCTTAGTTAAATGAATTCAGCAGATTAGCTAGTTCCTTTTCATTCACAACATGTTAGTAATCAGATTTTAATTCTGTTAAATAAGATCTTAGTCTTAGAATCTTTAAATGAACATTTGAGGAACTTGATTGTGGATAAACTCAAGTTTTCTTTAGCTACGCGATTTTAGCCTCTACAAGCTATCTGCATAGACTTTGTTGATGTTCTTGAGATAAAAGATGAATCCTCAGGTTCATAAATTAATGTTAAACTAAGGTTGTTTTTAGGACATCTTTAGAGCCCAACACCTTCAACCATACATTTACCATGTAGTATTCGAAGACCCTTCTCTCAGATATGCCCCAGTCTTTGATGCCACAACATAACCTTTTCTCCAGAGATTGTAGGATTTCTTTCTTCTTCAACTCCAATATCAAAGAACAATGGAACTATTACACCCATCACTAATAGTGTTTCCTTGCAACTTATACAGAGTTACAAACTAAACTCCCTTTAGTAGCACCATTGCTCCTCGAACCATCCTACAGGTTTCCTTTTCAAATATTGTTTTTACCCCTGCATCATCCATTTTTCTTACAAAAATCAAATTTTTGGCCAATCCTAGGATGTGAAGAACACCAAGTAGTGTTCTAATATTTTCATATATGAGCCTCAACTTGACTTTTCATGAACCTATTGTTATCGGACAAATCGGTAGGTGTGGACACTAACTGATCTCCCTAGATCCACCTAGATCTAGAACAAAACACACCAGAACATGACGCTTTCCTTAAGTTTTAAATATTGAATTTACTAACTAGAGAGGGATGGGTGACATACCATTTAAATTTCGCTTCCTCTCGCCATCACCATCCTAGCTCCGTTCCAATGCTCATACGATGATGAACCTACAAAAGAAC
>ML792126.1:640757-661747 GCA_009831015.1 Picea engelmannii | reverse complement strand
AAACCTATGTATGTGATCAAGGAATCATACAATAAAACACAACAAGATTTATAGGAAAGAATCATATTATTGTATCATATTAAATGTGAAAAAGAGATTACAACCATGGCCTTGATGTCGTAAGGTCCCTTCCAACTGTCCTTTGTTCCCCACACACTTTCACTCCAAGAATTCTGAGAGCACATATCTGATAGTATTCACAATCTATCTTGACAAAGGCAAAACTCAAAACCACTCTAACCAAGATAATAATTCCAGGCCAAATCCAACTTAGCCAATCCCAAAAGCTCCAAGCTAACTTTCTCCATGAGAGCTCCTCTCCTTTTATAATATGAAGAGGATAAGGTGAGGAGGTTAGGATGATCCCACCAAATCATGAAAGAGAGTAAGATCCAAACCATTCGGATGCCACCTCACCATGGAAGTTTCTCCTTCTAGAAGATTCGAGAAAACGCTTGTTTTTCCCACGTGTAAGCATTCTCGCACCCTGCCTATAGAGTAACCTGCGAACCTCTCGCAACCCAGCTATAGTGCAACCTATGAGAATTAGTCATTCTCGCATCCTGCCTATATAGAAACCTGCGAACTTCCTTTTTAATAGGGTTTTTACAAAGGAAAATGCAACTTCTTTTCTCAAGAAAAGTTCTTCTCTCTTCTTTCTTCAGGAACTCAGTCCACTGACCCTTCTAAAGGAACCAGATAGGTTTACATCATTAATGGTCATAGGGATGAAGAAAATAATGTGTAACACCTATGAGTATATTTTTTGAGTCATAACCTAGGAAAACATTACCTCCATCATACCTTTCATATTCACAGGACCACTCCCTGTGGGGAGTCATATGAAAATATGCACATGAGTCAACCAACCATGCCTCATGATCTTCATGTGTGCTTGAACAAGACAAGAACACATCCCCACCTTCTTCCTTGGAGGTATTTTCTTTTGTAGAAGGAGATTCTTCAGATCCCTTATTTTTCTCAACTTTGGATCTACATTGCTTCTTGTAGTGCCCTTCTTTTCCACATCTACAACATACATTTACAAACTTTCTAGGAGATTTATATCTACCCTTAGAATTAGATCTCCCACTTGAAAACTTGGATCTATTTCTTTCATGGGAGCATCATCTTTCAAATAACACATATGTGCTCTGTCCTTCCATGTTCTTCCATCTCATCTCCTCTGACAATAAGGATGAGACCACTTCATCAAAATTCAAGGAAGTTGTATTACTACCTATGGCCACAAGAAAAATATCCCACAAGTCTAGTAAAGAGCACAATAAACTAATACACTTATCTTTGTTGGGATAAATATATGCATTATTAATTCCCACATTTAATTATCAACCGGGGCTTGTAATCTTCGAGGTGCAAGCACAGTAAATGCATGATCAGAGCCTAAGCTAACCTAATCTAAAGTCGACAAAACAATTATCAAACCCACACTGTCGGAAATTAACACTAAGGATTCATCACTAGGACATAGGAATAACTTAGCGCTATAAAGGTTTAGATCACAGTCTTTCATGCACTCGGGGTGATGTTCATGTGATTAATCCTGAGTAGCTTACTTAAGTTTTATTTACTTCAATGATTATTTCCTATAGTGGATCCACACTTAAATGCAATAAAAGAAACAAGCAAACAAAAATGAATTCAAATGACATGAAATGAACTAACACCTTGGGAAGAATTCCAACGCAGGAAATAAAAGAGACTTAAACTACTAGAAAACCAAATTAAAGAAAACTAGCTAAAGAAAAACATAATCAAACAATTAGGCAATGAAATTTAAATTCAAACTATACAAATGAATTTTCCTCAAAAAGATACACCCAATAATGGAAAGTGAAGTTATAGATCTAGGTCATGAAGTGCAGGAAACAAAACTCAGAAATCAAACGTGGAGTGTAGGAACGAAGTACAGTGAAAAAATAGAATGTAGTGCAGGAACATAGTGCAGGAACATAGTGCAGGGACATAGTGCAGAAACAGAGTGCAATGCAAGAATGTTGAGTGTATTGGTGCAAGAATGCATAGTGTGTTGGTGCAGGGATGTTGAGTGCAGGAACAAAATGAAATTTGAAACAATGCATGGAGTTAGCACATTATAATGAGATGTTTTAAACATAGTTGTATCAATATGAGAGTAATTTACCAAATTAAACACATCATGATAGGAAAACTAATCTACAAAAATCAAATTCCAATTATGTGAGATGAAATCAAAACAAAAACTAGAATTGAAATCTACAAACATAAATGTAAACCATTAATCTAAAGACAAACATAAATAGTGAATACCAAAGGATGGGGGCCCTCCAAACTTGTCATGCACTGTGGAATATATCTACAGTACTAAAGAATGATCTACGCCATGTACAAGAACATCAACTTTTTCATTTCATCAAATTCAGAAAATTAGAAGTCTCTTACAATCTTGGCATTGTCATGATGACACCCTAATATCCATTACAAAAGAATTCCCATAATGATAATTGGGTTTCTCATAGCTCCGTGAGGATTATTTATACATGAAAAATCATTGAGAAGTGGATGGGACCGAATCCCAATGCTCAGATTTCAAATTTTACATTTTTTGGAATGAAATCACAAAAATCTGGGTTTTTCATCAATTTGGGTAGATTCGAGTTGAAGACCCACCCATAAATCTTAAACTGTTTTTAATTTTGAAAAATTTCCCAAGTGTTATTCAATTTTCCATATTTTAAACAAAACCGATATCGTAGAAATTCTCTATCTGATGTCATCTGCACGGACATCAAGGCACAAGTTGGCAGTTTGAGATTTTTACTAATTTTTGCAGAATCATTCCCCCTGAGCTGGAGGTCCACACGTGTGATATAGGTGAATTCTACCTCACCTTTCCACATGTAAATGTCACTCTTGACAAAACCCATGTCCCCGATTTTCCTCTAGAATCTTTCCAAATTTTCGAATTATTTCTAGTACTGGACTGTTGTTGATGTTGGTATCGGACGAGCACAACATTGGTACCATACGAGCACATAATTGGTACTAGACGATGTGAGTACTGGATGAAATGGAGTTTGGGTACCATATTACATGGAATATGGGTACCGGATGACTGTGCAGGTACGGGTTGACTGTATAACCTTCTGGTACCAGATGAGCACAATATTGGTACCGGACGAGCTGGTACTGGATGACATGGAGAATCGCATGAGCGCAGTATTGGTACCAGATGAGATGGTACTAGATGACATGGAGTGTGGCTACCATATTACATGGATTGTGGGTACTGGATGACTGTGCAGGTACCGGTTGACGGTAGAACCTTCTGGTACCGAATGACTTGGAGTATCGGATGACTTGCAGTGCAGGACCAAAACAGGAACAGTATAGGTACTGTAACATGGAAAATTCATATACCGGAACCTGAACAGTACAAAACATGTTTCTTGGACATATAAACATAGGATTAAACCATCATCGACAAAACTATTGTATAATCATCCTTTTAATCACAAAAAATATGGAAAATTATGTATTAACCACATAGGATGAATAACAAGAGATAATGGAGGTTTATGGTGTAATTAGCGATATATTATTGACGAAAAGCGGGGAGAAGGTGTAATGATGAGTGTATTTGTATGGAGAAAAATATGACAAAATTGGATCCCAACACACCCCCAAACCCAAGGATTTGCATGTCCTCATGAAAACAAGGTGAAGAACTTATGATACTCTGCTTATAGCTTTATGTGACATTTTTTCTTTTGTGTAGGTGTTAGTTCTTGTGGAATGACACTTTTGAAACTATCATGGATTGAATTTCAAATAGAAAAACAAAATTATCATAAAAATGGAGGACAAACAATGGATGGGGTATCAGAGTGATGGTGAATGGTGTGCATGTGGAGAATGGTTTATAAAATGATGTCGATGGTGGTCGTATGAACTTGGACGCCTTTATACTATGTATCTTACATCAATTTTAAGACCAATATTTAAGTTGTGGTTCTTTGTTTGGATAAGCAACAATGATTTCATCCTCTTTGAGATGGTTTAAGAATGCTTTATGATGTACAAAGAGAAGACACTATAGATGTTTCTTTGTTGACGCAGACCTATCGGCCTTCAAGCCGATATCTGCTCACAGGATCATTCTATATGCCCTTCAAGCTGGATTGGCTCTTTCGGATTCTCTGCTGGAATCCCCTTTCAAATCGATCCACAGGTTCTTTTTCGCGATTCACGATTTCGCGAGTTCGCTAGTTGAAACCCCGACTCTTCCTCCTCCAATTCCACGATATCTGAAATCGCGAAATGGCTATAGCTCTTACTTTGTCAGTGCCCTCCTTGTGTGACCACCAGCTAGGCTAAGCACTAGCGCCTTTCACCTCTCGTTCCTTCATGAGTTCAAAGGTTCAACCTTCGCACCTTTCCTTCCCAAACCCTCGAGAGGTGATATTTGACTTTTCTTCTCTCGTTCTCGCTACTTGCGAATTCGAACACCCAAATTTTGGGCTCTCACCTAGCGAACCTCTGAGTTCACGAGACCCTCTGATCTCTGCCATCAGTCCTCCTCCAATGGATGGCTTAGATTACTTCATGACTTCGCTTCTCATGATTTCGGGAATCCTGATGTTGAACTTCCAACTCTCCAACTCACGAAACCTCGAAATGGTCAACAAAGTCTGACTTCCGTGTTAGCGAGCACGCCACCTGTCCACTCTCAAATGGATGGTCCTGTTCACTTCGTAGCTTCGCCACTCGTGAAGTTGAATGACCTCCCTTTCTGACCTCCGATGTCCGAGTCCCCGATACGGGTGATCTCACGACACGTGTTCTTCTTCCGGCGAATGGCTCAGATTCCTTCGCTATCTTGGGACTTCGCCTTTATCGAGTCTCGTTACAAAGGTTTCGACCCTTCACCTCCTGAAACCCCGAGATGCGATTTCGCGGGTGATCCAATGACCCTCGTTGATTCGGATCCTACGGTCTGATTTTCCCGATCTTGCATTGGACGAATGCTGCCATAACTCCCCTGCTCCTCTGCGAGATCTGACGGCTTCTGGGACTTCGCTAATCCTCCACGGAGGATTCTGACTGTCAAATTCCTCCTTGACAATTTTGGCGAAATGAACTCGGTATCTTCACGAAAACTTGTCCGCCAGCAAACCAAAGTGGCTGTGCCTCCTTCCAATACTTCAAGGCACTAAACTTCCTAAGATTTCTCCAACTCTGAGTCTTAAAGAAGACTCTCGCACGCACTCCTTGCGGCAACTCCTTCGATTACTTCAAATAATTTGAAGTCCTTCGACTCTGCACACTCCCTACAGCAGTAGTCCTTCAACAATTTCTTAGGTTCGCTAACTCTGAGACTTTACTCACCTGCGCACACCTTGCACGGTTCCTATGCTCAACTTGCACTTCGACGAGAATGAGAACAGTGTTATCCCTCCTGAGCTTTCAGAGATGAACTCTGACTTCTATCGACGCACCCCTTGCGGACAATTTCACTGCACTCCTTGTAGGAAAACTCTTGCTTAGATAAAGAAACAATTGAAACTCATTCTCTATTCTCCCTCTCTTCAGATTTCAGACATTAACATGAAATCATACATTCACACATCAAAGCAAATGAATAACAAGGAATAAACATCCATGAGCATAACATTCACAATGCATACACAGAGAACAATTACGACACCATGAATTTGAATCGAAGCTCTTTCTATTAATTCAAATCTATGTACATGGGTGTTTTCAACTACAACTCTCTACTCTCTTCTCTATGCTCTATGCTCATAATGCTGCTTCTTGTTACAATTATACAAGTGAGGGTGTCTATATCTATTTTCCCTCCGACTCATAAAACTGTCTAATCTGAGAATTCAAAGCTACCTACTAACATTAACTAACATAAATTCCTTCTTAGTCCTTCAGACGAGAGCGGGACACTCAAGGTATGATTACAATATGCAAGTATGCCCTTCCTTAATTATTTCATTTACGTTTGGCGCATCCAACTTCAAAAGATTTCAAACAATTTTATCACATGCAAAAATGCGTTGGTGTGTGCTCCACGCTCGCTTAACGTTGGCGATGCTCCTGCATCATACTCCCTCACTTGAAAATTTTCATGGGCTCCTATCCATGATCTCTCTCATGATCTGTCCATGCTTCTGAATTTCTTCTTCATTCTCCCAGCTTGCATCTTCAATTGGATGTCCCTTCCACTTGACCAAGTATTCAAAGTATTCCTTTCTTCTAGTCTTCTTGCTAACTCTTTTGTCCAGTATGCTTTCCATCTGTGGCTTCTCTGCAACTGGCATCTGTTTAGCCCACTAAACCTCTGGTTGTTCACTACCTGCTTCTGCTTTCTTAGCTTTGTATGGGTACAAATCTGAGACATTGAATATCAGAGAAATTCCGATCCCATCAGGTAATTCAATCTCATAAGCATTTTCCCCAAATTTCTTCAAGACCTTACATGGTCCGATCTTCTTCATCTTCAGTTTGTTATATGTCCCCTTCGGGAACCTTTCCTTTCTCAGATGTGCCAGAATCAAATCACCAACCTCAAATTGAAGTTCTCTCCTGTGTTGATCTGCTCTGCGCTTATACTCTTGGCTTGAGTTTTTCAATCACTCCTTCACCTGGCTGTGAAGTTCACTTCTGTGAAATCCTCTACACTAGAACTCCTAGTTGCATTTTGTTCTAAATCCCTCAATTTTGAAACTCCTCTTGGTTGCATCCCATAAACAATCTGGAATGGACTCTACCCTGTGCTTCGGTTGATTGAATCATTATAAGAAAATTCCGCCTATGGCAGAATATTATCCCACTGACTGTGGTGTTTTGTCACCAAGCTCCTTAGCAAGTCTCCCAAACTTCGGTTCACAACTTTTGTCTGTCCATCCGTCTGAGGATGATAAGCTGAACTAAACAACAAGTTTGTTCCCAGCTTCTTCCATAAGGTTCTCCAGAAGTGTCCTACGAACTTGGTGTCTCAATCCGAAACTATGCTCCTTGGTAAGCCGTGAAGTCGAATGACTTCTTTGAAAAACAGATTCGCAATGTGAGTTGCGTCACTGGTTTTCTGACACGGTATGAAGTGTGCCATTTTGGAAAATCTATCCACCACCACAAAGATCGAGTCAAACCCACTTTGTGTTCTTGGCAGCCCCAATATGAAGTCCATGCTGACTGCATCCCACGGCCTGTCAGGTATGGGTAACGGTTGATAAAACCCTACATTTTGTCTCTTCCCTTTTGAATGTTGACAAATTCTGCATTTGTCCACGAATATTTTGACCTCTGCTCTCATTCCTGGCCAATAATATGACTCATTTAGATTTGAGAACGTCTTTTCATGACCGAAATGTCCATCCAATCCTCCACTGTGTTTCTCCTTCAACAGATTCTCCCTCATGGAGCATTTTGGAATACAAAGCTAATTACCCTTGAATAGCAATCCATCCTGGATCATGTATTCTATCCATTGGCTTCTGTCCCTGAGAATTTGATTCTCAGCTGCTGCATATGCCTCCTTAAAATATGGATCATCTCTATACATGTCCCTAAGATCATCAAAACCCAGTGTTTTGACTCTGAACTCCTGCAACAACAAACATTTCCTGCTCAAAGCGTCAGCAACTTTGTTAGCAGTTCCAGAAATATGCTTAGTTAAAAAAGTAAAGTTTTGCATGTATTCAACCCATTTAACATGTCTTTGATTCAACTTCTCCTATTGAGTCACAAATTTCAAAGCATGATTGTCACTGTATAAGACAAACTCCTTGGGAATTAAGTAATGCCTCCATTTCTTCAATGCCTGGATAATAGCATAGAACTCCTTGTCATAAGTGGAGTATTTCACTTTCGCCTCATTCAGCTTCTCGCTGAAGTATGCTATTGGCCTGTCTTCTTGGCTCAAGACTGCTCCTATTGCAAATCCACTTGCATCACATTTTACCTGAAATGTCTTTTTGAAATCCGGCAACACCAGAATTGGTTGTTCTGTGATTTTCCTTTTCAACAAATTGAATCTTTTCTCGGCCTCTTCTATCCAGTGAAAATACTTGTGTCTCTTCTTCACTATGTCCATCATCGGTGCACTAATTCCACTAAAATTCCTGATGAACTTTCGGTAGAAACTAGCTAATCCATGAAAACTTCTCACCTCAAATATACTCTTCGGTGATGGCCAATTCTTAATTACCTCCATCTTATCTGGATCCATCCTCAACTTATCTACAGAAATAACAAAACCCAAATACATGAGCTCTGTCTTCATGAATGAGGATTTCTTCATGTTTATCAGCAACTTCTCTTGCTGTAATCTCTTCATCACTGTAGCCAAATGTTTCAGATGCTCTACCTCTGTTTTACTGAAAATCAGTATGTCATCAAGATACACAATGACAAATTTTCCAATGAACTCCTTCAAGACTTCGTTCATCAACCTCATGAAAGTACTTGGCACGTTTATTAAGTCAAACGGCATAACAAGCCATTCATACAACCCTTCATTAGTCTTGAAGGCTATCTTCCATTCATCACCTTCTCTCATACGAATTTGGTGATATCCACTTTTCAAATCAATCTTTGAAAAAAAATTGGCTCCACTTAAGCAATCCATCAAATCATCCATCCTTGGCAATGGAAATCTGTACCTGATGGTTATCTTATTGATCTCTCTCGAGTCAGTACACATCCTCCAGCCTCCATCTTTCTTCAGACTGAGCACTGCCGGAACAGCACATGGACTCAAGCTTTCTCTCACCAAACCCTTGTCCATTAAATCCTGGACCTGTCTTTTGACTTCTTCATTCTCCTGCGGCGTCAATCTGTATGTTTCTTTGTTTGGAAAACTAGCTCCAGTTATGAGATCAATATGATGACTCACACTTCTAATCGGTGGCAACGAACGAGGTAGTTCGTCCACTACTATGTCAGCAAACTCTTCCAACAGTTTCTGAACCTCTTCCGGTAAATCATCTACCCTTGTACTGGTTAAAATAATTTTAGGTTTTCTGACCACAATGAATTGTGGTTCCTCCTTCTTCTTAACCTCTGTAAGAAGTTCCTTCCCACTCATGAGAAGTACAGTGTTGTTTACTTCAGGTTTCACCTCCTTATCTTTAATCGGCAACAACATGTGAGTTCTCCCATTCTTCTCTAGGGTGTATGTGTTCTTCCTCCCATCATGAATCACATTTCTGTCATATTTCCACGGTCTACCCAGCAATAGATGACAAACATCCATAGGAATAGCATCACAGAGTATTTCATCTTTATACCCTCCTATCTTAAATTCAACTAAACATTTCTTAGTGACATTTACCTAATGTCATTTTTGCAACCACGAAACTCTGTATGGACTTGGATGTTCAATGGTCTCCAACTCCAGCTTTTCTACCATCTCTGTAGAAATGAGATTATTTGTGCTACCACTGTCCATAATGACCTTGCATACCATGTCCTTGGTTTTGCAAGCAGTCCGAAAAAGACTATTCCTTTGCACTGGATTCTCCACCTCCTTCTCTGGCGTTAAGAGAACCTTTCACATCATCAACGATCTTCCACCTTTAGCATCCTCTACCTCAACATTTCACCTCTGTGCTTCGACGATGTGAGTTTCACCACCTTCTTTCTTTTTGTCTAGACATTCATAAGATTTGTGTCCATTATTTCCACATGTGAAGCATTCCACTACTCCACCTCTTCCTCTTCCTCTACCTCTGGTATGAGGAAAAATGTTTCCATCAGCATACTGACCTTTCTATTCACTATGTTTCCCTCTCCGTGAACTTCCACCTCTCTTAGTTTGAGTCTGAGGTTTCTTCCAGTCCTCTTTTGGTTTCTGATTTCTATCCTGGGCAATTGATTTTCCTCTGGGCTGACTTCTGCCTCGGCCTCTTTGACCCTGCTTTCGGCTCAGCTTCTCTTCAGCTTTTAGAGCCATCTAATAAGTATCTTCCACTGTTTGGATGTTCATCGTGCTCATCTTATCTTGAATGTTGTATCTCATACCATTCATGTACCTGGCAAATTTTTCATCATCACTTTCGCGATGACCTGCCCTGATGTTCAGCCTGTAGAATTCTTCAGTGTACTCCTTTACTATCATCAGCTTCTATCTCAAATTCTGCATTCTCCAAAATAGAGTAATCTGGTAATGCCTAGGAATAAATTTTGCCTTCATCTTTGCGATCATCCTATCCCAACTCTTAATATTTTGCTTGCCTTTGCAGTGTCTGTCATCTTGTAGCTCATCCCACCACAATGTTGCATGTCCTTTCAATCTTGTGACAGCATGTTTGACCTTTTTGTCTTCCTCGACATCTTCATACTCAAAATATGTGTCCAGATCTCTAATCTAGTCTAGAAGCTCTTCGGCATCCAGATTTCCTTCATATACTAGAATATCCATTTTCGCCTTAGCACCTATTCTTGCAACAACCCTAATCAAGTGTTCATTTTCTGCATCTTCTACTGTGACCTCTTCTCCTTCATGTTTGACCTCATTTTCACTTTCGGAATCACGAAGATCCCCAGCACCGACTGTGCACCTCTGTGTTGTCTCCATGTCCTTAAGTCTAGTGCGTAGGTCATGCATCTCTCTCTCCATGGCTGGATCAAGCATCTGCCTACCCCTTCTTCTCATCATTCCCCTATCCTCTGGCGGATCAGGTGTTTTCATGTCCCTTCTTCTCGATGGCATGGTGAATCTTCCTTTTCCCTGCTACAGAAAGAAAAGAAACCTTTATGTGCTTTGATACCAAATGACACAGACCTATCGGCCCTCAAGCCGATATCCTCTCACAGGATCATTCTATATGCCCTTCGAGCTAGATCGACTCTTTTGGATTCTCTGCTGGAATCCCCTTTCAAATCGATCCACAGGTTCTTTTTCGCGATTCGCGATTTCGCGAGTTCGCTAGTTGAAACCCCGACTCTTCCTCCTCCAATTCCGCGATATCCGAAATCGTGAAATGGCTATAGCTCTTACTTTGTCAGTGCCCTCCTTGCATGACCACCGGCTAGGCTAAGCACTAGAGCCTTTCACCTCTCACGCCTTCGCGAGTTCGAAGGTTCAACCTTGGCACCTTTCCTTCCCGAACCCCCGAGAGGTGATATTTGACTTTTCTCCTCTCATTCTCGCTACTCGTGACTTTGAACACCCAAATTTTGGGCTCTCACCCAGCGAACCTCCAAGTTCGCGAGACCCTCTGATCTCTTCCACCTGTCCTCCTCTGATGGACGGCTTAGATTACTTCACGACTTCGCTTCTCGCAACTTCACGAGTCCTGATGTTGAACTTCCGACTCTCCAACTCATGAAACCCCGAAATGGTCAACAAAGTCTGAATTCTGTGTTAGCGAGCATGCCACCTGTCCACTCTTAGATGGACGGTCCTGATCACTTCACAGCTTTGCCACTCATGAAGTTGAATTACCTCCCTTTTTGACCTCCGATGTCCGAGTCCCCGATACGGGTGATCTCACGACACATGTTCTTCTTCCGGCGAATGACTCAGATTCCTTCGCTATCTTGGGACTTCGCCTTTCGCGAGTCTCTTTACTAACATTTCGACCCTTCACCTCCCGAAACCCCGAAATGCGATTTTGCGGGTGATCCAACGGCCCTCATTGGTTCGAATCCTACAGTCTGATTTTCCCAATCTTGCACTAGACGAATGCTACCGTAACTCCCCTGCTCCTCTACGAAATCTGATGGCTTTTGGGACTTCGTGAATCCTCCACAGAGGATTCTGACCGTCAAATTCCTCCTTAACAATTTTGGTGAAATGAACATGGTATCTTCACGAAAACTTGTCTGCCAGCAAACCAAAGTGGTTGCGCCTCCTTCCAATACTTCAAGGCACTAAACTTCCTGAGCTTTCTCCAACTCTGAGTCTTAAAGAAGACTCTCGCATGCACTCCTTACGGAGACTCCTTCAATTACTTCAAATAATTTGAAGTCCTTCGACTCTGCGCACTCCCTGCAGCAGTAGTCCTTCAACAATTTCTCAGGTTCGCTAACTCTGAGACTTTACTCACCTGCGCACACCTTACATGGCTTCTGTGCTCAACTTGCACTTCAGCGAGAATGAGAACAGTGTTATCCCTCCTGATATTTCAGAGATGAACTTTGAATTCTATCGACGCACCCCTTGCGGACAATTTCACTGCACTCCTTCCAGGAAAACTCTTGCTCAGATAGAGAAACAATTGAAACTCATTCTCTATTCTCCCTCTCTTCAGATTTCAGACATTAACATGAAATCATACATTCACACATCAAATAAAATGCATAACAGGGAATAAACATCCATGAGCATAACATTCACAATGCATACACAGAGAACAATTACAACACCATGAATTTGAATCAAAGCTCTTTCTATTAATTCAAATCTCTGTACATGGGTGTTTTCAACTACAAGTCTCTGCTCTCTTCTCTATGCTCTATGCTCATAATGTTTCTTCTTGTTACAATGATACAAGTGAGGGTGTCTATATCCGTTTTCCCTCTGACTCCTAAAACTGTCTAATTTGAGAATTCAAAGCTACCTACTAACACTAACTAACATAAATGCCTTCTTAGTCCTTCAGATGAGAGCGGGACGCTCAAGGTCTGATTACAATATGGAAGTACGCCCTTCCTTAATTATTTCATTTACGTTCGGCGCATCCAACTTCAAAAGATTTCAAACAATTTTATCACATGCCAAAATGCGTTGGTGTGTGCCCCACGCTCGCTTGACATTGGCGATGCTCCTGCATCATTTGTATTTGTATACCACATATTTCCTTTTCATAAATTGGTCTTTTCATCAGAGTATATTGTTCATTATGACAAGTGGAGTGAATATGGAGGGTTTACTAAGTAGTTGTGATAATGCATAGTGGAGTGTGGAGTGGGTAATAGTGGTTATGCATCATGTTTTCCAAGTTCTTAGTAAATTAAAAATATTTGTACTAGTTTTACCTCAAGTTACCCTTGCTTTGAATTCTAATGCATGTTGAAGTGTAAACTATGCAAAACAGGATCAAACGTCTGCAAAATCATGATGTAGGCTGTTGAAATTTGAAGATGAAGTGGAGAAAGGTTGAGAATTGATGGATATCTAGGAGAGAGTTGATGAATTATGATCTGTTGAGATTCCTTATGTCTCTCTCTCTCACCCCCAAACCCGTTGGTTTGCATGTCCTCATGTGAACTCTCTTTAACAAAAAAAAATTCTGCAAGTTGAAAGTGTACTATGTGGAACCAGTGCATGTTGACTGAAGGATAGAAATGAAGTATGCCAGAGCTAAGAGCTGCTGAAAATATCCTACAAAAAGTACCCTAAAAAAATATTTAAATTTTTGTACTATTGGTACATGAACCTATTGGTTTATGTACCAGCAGTACCGGAACATAAAAATCTAAAAGAAATAAACCAATACTATTATTATGAGAGAAGAAATATACATTGATGCCATGCTTAAAGAAAAAACAAAAAATTAAACTTTATTCATGCTTGTAAATTTGGAAATGAAATTTATTTTAAAATATTACAAGCATAAAAGAAATTTATAAATTACTTATTACATACGATTTCATCAATCATTAACGGTTGTATGTTCAAGAAACCATGTTAATTACGATGGAGTATTTTTCCTCTCATCCTTGAACAAGAAAACATGAGGAGATAAGTGGTATTTTATAAATGGAAAACCGATAGGAAACCAATCATCCCTGTTTGATTTTTCAGAGAATTTTTGTCATTCAAGTGATATTGATAAAGTTTGCATTTGAGTTTATTAGACTCCTACACTTATGGGTCCCACCTCTAGGACAATGACATCCTGGGTATGAATGAAGGGGTCTTAATACCATCTTACAGACATTCTCAAATGGAAATTAGATGAGGTTCATTAGCATTTTGCTCGACCATGCATGCTTCTTCTTAACGATTTACACAAGTATATTGTTCATACGAAAAAATATAGATTAGGCATAATGAAAGACATCAAAATCAGAACCCATTTCCAGCAAGCCTGTTCAGTACTCCGATGGGGTAATTTTGACATCTAAGAAATATCCTTCCCAAGAAGAATGCCCCATTTCCCATGAGCATGTTCAATACCCTGATAGGTTTGCCTAGTTATACCACAGGTCAGTACTCGTTGCCATCATACATGTTCAATATCCCGACGAGTTAGCCTCTTACACCCATTTTCCATCAAAGGATCTTGTCCCAATCTTTACCCTTGAGATAAAATTTATAGATTTCTTTCGCATGGGTGAATGGGGAAGCATCTTTGAAAACCTTTTTACAGGATGGGATGATATTGAGTTGGAAGATATTTTATAGATTGCCCATAAAAGATTGTTCGTATGAAAAATAGACTTATGTATCGAGATTATTCGAAAGGCATATCATGGTCAAACTTACTTAATGTGTGGTGGATGAGGCCATGAGAGAATGAACTAAAGGTGCCTCTAGTCCCCAAGTTCATCTTATCCATATAAGATTGTGTTCCCTCACCAATAGAATTTCCATTGACTCTCCTGCTACTATTTGATAAGAATGCTTGAATAACAAGTTATGATAGGAAACTAGGATGTACAAGTTACCTATGGGCATCATTATGCAGATCTTAAATATTTTGTAAATCACCATAATATTTTAAAGATTAGGCTTTTGAGAAACTGTTATTATTAATAATATGAAATATGTATGTAATAATAAGAAGAAATATCTTAAGTTCTTTTGGGTTTTGATGTTAGATCACCGATATTATATTCATCTCATTTCATTTATTTGAAAAGAAACACGAAATATGTTGCATTTATTTAGAACTAGGTTAGCTAACATGCAACTTTTACTCTATCCTACCTAAGAACAAGAAATTATATTTCACGTGTAAGAATATTTCCAATGTAACCATGTGCGTAACATGTGTAGAAACACATTCATACTCGGGTTTGAAATATAAGCTTTAATGCATACCAGAGTACGAAGAACTAGTTGCTTTGGTGATGATGTGAAGAGTTGTTGATGAAGAGAGTGGTGGTTCAATCTGGTTGTCGTCTGGAACCAATGTTCGATATAGTCATGATGTTCTTGGTTCACTTCCTTATTTAAACCACTCTGCATGTCTCCCTCTGTCATAACAGGAAGATCATCTCCTTTAGAATAGTTGGTCTGTTAGTGCATGGAGGATATTCAGAAAGGCATATCAAAAGCTCCTTGATCTCAGGTTGTAATGATGGCTCTCCATCAAATGTGGTCCATGATTCTTCGATCTCCTCGATAGATTAGCAAAGAGAATCAAAGGAGACTTATAGATCTTCTTTTGGAAGCGGAGCAACATTTAAGTTCTTGATTGTTGTCAAGATTTTTTCTTCTTGAGAGGCTGATATTGAGATACCAACTGCTGCTAGGATTTGAGAGAATTGTTTTAAACTCTTGATTATCTTTGAATTCTTGTTGTTGTTTGAAGGGTCTTGTCTCACACATGGATTAGTGTAGAGGGGGGTTCTTATAGTGCCCAAAAATGTTTTTAAAAATCCTATAGAAAAAGAAGAAACCCAATTATATACTCGAAGCATCATTGTGCTACTAGGACCCTACTGTCACCAAGTTATATGTTCACACAAGTTACCTTCTCTTCTCATATATAAATAAAAAATGGCTAATTCTAATAAATCACAAATTCTAACAACTAAAAGGAAGAGGACAACCTAACTTTGGAGCAACCCCACTAAAGTGGATGTGTGGGCTCTTCCCTCACGTCTTACCGTCTTCTCTTTGCCCTTAGGTCATCCTTAAAAGCACACCAAACTTGCATGAAAAGAAACACACTTGCTTGAAAATAAACACACTTGCATGAAAGGAATAATCAAGGCTTTGGAGAAATAAAAGCAACCTACCTATGCTCTAATCCCTTTATCACCTCCTTGAAAATGGTGCCAAAATGTTGGGATAAATATATGCACTATTAATTCCCACATTTAATTATCAACCGGGGCTTGTAAGCTTCAGGAAATGCAGGATTAGATCCTAGTCTAACCTAATCTAAAGTCGACAAAACAATCTTCAAACCCACACTGCCGGAAATTAACACTAAGGATTCATCACTGGGACATAGGAATAACTTAGTTCTATAAAGGTTTATATCACAGTCTTTCATGCACTCGGGGTGATGTTCGTGTGATTAATCATGAGTAACTTACTTAAGTTTTATGTCCTTCAATGATTATTTCCTATAGTGGATCCACACTTAAATGCAATAAAAGAAACAAGCAAACGGAAATGAATTCAAATAACATGAAATGAACTAACACCTTGGGAAGAATTCCAACGCGGGAAATAAAAGAGACTTAAACTACTAGAAAACCAAATTAAAGAAAACTAGCTAAAAACATAATCAAACAATTAGGCAATGAAATTTAAATTCAAACTATACAAATGAATTGTCCTAAAAAAGATACACCCAAGAATGGAAAGTGAAGTTATAGATCTAGGTCATGAAGTGTAGGAAACAAAAATCAGAAATCAAACGTGGAGTGTAGGAACGAAGTATAGTGCAAAAATAGAATGCAATGTAGGGACATAGTGAAGAAACAGAGTGCAATGCAAGAATGTTGAGTGTATTGGTGCGGGAATGCATAGTGTGTTGGTGCAGGGATGTTGAGTGCAGGAACAAAATGCAATTTGAAACAATGCATGGAGTTGGCACATTATAATGAGATGTTTTAAAAATAGGTGTACCAATATCAGAGTAATTTACTGAATTAAAGACGTCACAATAGGAAAACTAATCTACAAAAATCAAATTCCAATTATGTGAGATGAAATCAAAACAAAAACTAGAATTGAAATCTACAAACAAAAATGTAAAACATTAATCTAAAGACAAACATAAACAGTGTATACCAAATGATGGGGGCCCTCCAAACTTGGCTTGCACTGTGGAAGATATCTATAGTACTAAAGAATGATCTACGCCATGTATAGGAACATCATCTCTTTCAGAAAATTACAAGTCTCTTACAATCTTGGCATTGTCATGATGACACCCTAATATACATTACAAAAAAATTCAAATAATGATAATTGGTTTTCTCATAGCCCTATGAGGCGTATTTATACATGAAAAATCATTGAGAAGTGGATGGGACTGAATCCTAATGCTCAGATTTCAAATTTTACATTTTTTGGAATGAAATCACAAAAATCTGGGTTTTTTTTATCAATTTGGGCAGATTGGAGTTGAAAACCCACCCATAACTCTTAAACCATTTTGAATTTTGAAAACATGCCCATGTGTTACTCAATTTTCCATATTTCAGATAAAACCCATATCGTAGAAATTATATATCGGATGTCATCTACACGTAAATCGAGGTGCAAGTTGGTAGTTTGAGAGTTTTGCTAATTTTTGCAGAATCATTCCCCCTGAGTTGGATATCCACACGTATGATCTGGGTGAATTATTCCTCATGTGTCTGCATCTAAACATCGCTCTGGACAAAACCCATGTCCCCAATTTTCCTCTAGAATCTTTCCAAAATTTTGAATTATTTCTAGTACTAGACTATTGTTGATGTTGGTACCAGACGAGCACAACATTGGTACCGAACGAGCGCAGAATTGGTACCAGATGATCTGAGTATTGTATGACATGGAGTGTGGGTACCGGATCACATGGACTATGGGTACTAGATGACTTTGCAGGTACCAGTTGACTGTAGAACCTTCTGGTACCAGATGACTTGGAGTACCGGATCAGCACAGTATTGGTACCGGATGAGATGGTACTGCATGACATGGAGTACCGGATGAGCACAGTATTGGTACCAAACGAAATGGTACTGGATGACATGGAGTGTGGGTACTAGATGACTGTGAAGGTACCAGTTGACTGTAGAACCTTCTAGTACCGAATGACTTGGAGTATCAAATGACTTGCAATGCAGGTACCAGAACAGGAACAATACAGGTACCAGAACATGGACAGTGCATATACTAGAAATTGAACAATACAGAACATGTTTCTTGGACATAGAAACATAGTATTAAACCATCATCAACAAAACTATTGTATAGTCATCCTTTTAATCACTAAAAATATGGAAAATTATGTATTAACCACATAGGATGAATAACAAGAGATAATGGAGGTTTATGGTGTAATTAGCGATATATTATTGATGATGAGTGTATTTGTATGGCGGAAAATATGACAAAACTGGATCCCAACAATCTTCATTTGAAATTTTAATCTCAATAGATACTAACTGACTTACCACAGTATTGAAGGAATTTAAATGCTCTACCACCGAGTCTCCATCTCTCATCCTCAGGCTATACAACTTATTTCTTAGGAAAAATTTATTTACTAGGGACTTAGACTGATAAAACATCCCCGACTTATCCCATAAATCATTGGTTGTAGCTTCCTCTGACACATTCAATAATAATGAATCTGAGAGACATAATCAGATTGTGCTCTTCGCCTTCTGATCCATATTTTTCTAGTCATTTGTTGAAGTTCTTGTAGGTGCAATACTTGGATCCACCATGATCCACTGATCTCTGTTCATCGAGAGATCTTCCATCTTGAGCTTCCACGACTCAAAAATTTTCAAATTAAACTTCTCAATCTCCATTTTCTAACTGCTTGCCTTTTCTTTTCACCTGAAAAATAAATACCACATATCTCCCACTGTAACAAGGCTTATTACAGTCCCGAGCCAAACCCTTGACCACAAAGGTGTCCCCCTGAAGCCAACAAATCTCTAATACCAAATGTAGATTTTAAACTTATACAATATTTACTGCAAATATATTTTCAGTAAAAGAACAAAAAATATACAATGGAAAATACACACATTACACAGAGATTTTTCCCCTGGAAATCCAAACCGGGAAAACCAACATATTCTATATATCCATTCATAATGATACATTATTTACAATAAAATATACATATAGGATCCAGCGACATCCAAAACCCCAACCCAATGACTTGGATTAGTCAAAAACCCTAATTCCTTAACCAGAAATAGAAAACCATCAACAAAAACCATGTGCCAAAAAACTGCCCAACAATGGACATGAAAATTGAGGTGACACAAAAACCGAGGTAAAAATGTAACACATTTCTCGAGGAAATTTTTTTTTTCTCAGGGGCACTGCTATCGAACCTTTGAAGGGGGGGCCTCAAACCCCCCTATGCACCCGATGCAACATAGCAGACAGTAGATCTATTCGTGCAAAGAATATAACACATACCCAACACTAGCCCCCCAGAAAAAGGACAAAGAAAGGATGTCCAACACCAAGATAACCATCCCAAGCCATCAAAAAAGAAGGGTAATGGGAATTCAAAGAAGGACACTGGAAAATGGTACGAGTTCCAAAAAATACCTTGGAACAATACTGATGAATGTGGCTCCAAGCAGTCGTTGTTGTATGAGACAAAATCCCCAGGGTCAGATGTTGACTCAAACTTTGATTTCAATCTAGAAAAGGGAATATGGATCATTGATGAAAAACCTAGTGGCACCATTTCTACCAAAAAATTCCAGCTAGAGGAACCGAAGGATCCTAAATAAGGGGAGCGTCTTTTCCACTCATAGATTTGGGTGAAGGGAACCCCACTCCATTTCATTGTTGACAGCAGTAACCAAAAGAACCTGATCTCATCATAGGTTGTCAAGAGGTTGGACTTGACAATGACACAACATCCTCATCCATACACCATTAATTGGCTCAGCCAAGGACCAAACATCCGCGTTAACCAGCAATGTCGCCTGCACTACGACATCAAACCCTTCAAAGACTAGGTATTGTGTGATGTTTCCTTACTCGAAGTTTGTGATGTTTTTATAGGACAACCATATATGTGGAAATGTCATGTTGTTTATGAATCTAGGCCTCGTAGTTCCATTATTACTTTGTGAGATAAGCTCTACAGGGTACCGGAGGAAGTCCCAAATATTGCAGTCTCTTTGAACTCTGTGAAGTAATGTTGAAAGGTGGTTTCTCATACCGGGATATTTTTCCTCTGTATGGTTTGATCGGAAGGTGATTGGAAGGTCACTGCAACCGCCAAAACCTCTTCATAGGGTCTCTCTTCCCAACAACAACATGTGGATGGAATAGTCAAGGAGTACAAAGACATATTATTCGCCTCGCTTACTGGGGTGCCTATGCACTATCAGGTAAAGCACCCAATTGATCTGACACATGGTTCCCCTCTGCCTAACGGACCTCTATATAGGAATTATGTTATGGAGAATGAAGAAATCAAACGCCAGATCCAAGAGCTAATTTTGAAGGGCCACATTAGATCCAACTCCTCACCTTGCGAAAGCCCAATTTTTCTAGTATAGAAGAAGGATGGGACATGGAGAATTTTTATTGATTACAGATCCCTGAGTAAGATCACTGTCAAGAATCGGTACCCAATTCCCTGGATTGATGATCTTCTCGATCAGCTCAAGGGAGCTAAGTGTTGGTCACTATAATTGCTTAATTGATTTCAAACAACCAAGTGAAACATAAATTATCAACCCAGGGAAGTATTTTATTTCAAAGATAACCACGCACTATATATGCTCAATTCCAAAAGCAGCTTAGTGTTGTAGTAAAGAAACTTATACTAATCTCACTTGCTCAAATAAACTGAAGTTCTGAATTAAATCACAGGAAAGTAACTTCCCTATTGCAATTCCTTGAAGATCAATCTAAGAATCATGGATTACATTAAAATAGCATTTGCAATGGGAAAGAACAACTATTCTGCAATCAGAGAACAGGACCCTTACTCTCTAACAGAAACTTCAGCACTAACACTCTTTTCATGAAAACAATAATGCAGAAAACAATTAACTCTATCTAACAGAAAATAAAGCCACCTAGTTCCTTTCTTTCTAAGCAGGAGCCTTGAGCCTTACTTCTGTTTAGCACACTTGTGAGGTTG
>ML792126.1:614584-631216 GCA_009831015.1 Picea engelmannii | reverse complement strand
AGCAAACTAATCTATGGAATACAACCTTCAAGTCCAAAGAAGGCCTCTTTGAGTGGTGGTCATGCCTTCCGGCTTGACTAATTCCTCGACCATATTCATGTGGATTATGGATGATGTGCTATGGCCATTCACAAACTCCTTCGTGGTTGTATATTTGGATGACATCCTCATCTTCAACAAAACTTGGGAGGAACATTTGGAGCATATTCAACAAGTATTGGGAACCCTGCAACAACACAAGTTATATGCCAACTTGGAGAAGTGTTCCTTCAATGTACATAGAATCCAATATTTGGGATACATCGTGGATGCACAAGGTGTACTTGTGTATATAGACAAGATCCAAGTCATCCACGATTAGCCGACCTCAAAAACAATGACCAAGTTCCGCAACTTATTGGGCCTTGCTAACTTCTACTAGCGGTTTGTGTTGGGGTTCTTTCATATCGCTTGGGCCCTAAGCCAAGTGACTAAGGTTGGCACAAAGTCCAATTTTGTGTTGTTCACACCCCAACAAAAATAATTCAAGGATCTGAAATCTTGCCTCTGATCAATACTAGTCCTCATTCTTCGATACTTGCAACGACCATTTGAGATTGAGATAGATGCTTCAGATTATGCTATCGGTGCAGTCCTCACATAGAATGGGCATCTGGTAGCCTATCATAGTGAAAATCTATCTGATGTTGTTCAAATATACCCCACCTATGACAAAGAGATGTACTCCATTGTGTAGGCATGTCGACAGTGGAAGCATTACATTATGGGGAAGGAAACGATCATCCACACTGATCATATGCCTCTGCAATTCATGCAGACACAAGGAAGGTTACAAAATTAACACCATCAGAATTGGTCCACGTACCTGCAACAATTCCACTTGAATATCAATTACAATAAGGGTAGAACCAACCATGCCATAGATTACCTCAGTCGACCCTCGGTGGCATCGCTAACCATAGTTCTCAACTCCTGTAGACATGAGACATCTGGATGGCCAAAATTATACAATAATGACTCTGAATTCTACTTCCTATCAAACATTGAGCGCATGAAAAATAGTTCCCAGCTTTCAATTTCAGGATGGTTTATTATTCCATCTAAGCCACTATTATGTTCCTTCAAGCTAGCATGCAAATTTGATCTAGGAAGCTCATTACAGTCGAGCGGCAAGACATTTTGGTGTAGAAAATATAGTGGCAGTACCACAAAAACATTTTTGTTGGCTAAAGCTTTGACAAGATGTTTGCTGCAAGTACATCAGATCCTACACTGCCTGCGTCATTGCCAATCCCACCATCAAGAAATAGCGGATATACACCCCTCTACCTACTTTGGATAGGAATTCAGAGTCCATATCCATGGACTACATGTCTGGTCTACCTTCAACCAAGAATGGGAATGACTGTGTCTTTGTGATCATTGACTGATTCTCTAAGATGACAATTTTGGCACCTTGCAAGAAGAGCATCATAGTCAACGCCACCACCAAGATCTTCTTCACACATGTTTGGGTTCATTTTGGGATACCACATACTATTATCTTCGATCAAGACTGTAGGTTCCTGATCCCCTTTTGGTCCATCCTATGGTTGATGATGGACACCAAGATGACCAAATCGACTGCCTTCCACCCACAGACTGATGGACAAAGAAAGGTATTCAACATGATGATTGTCCATATCCTGCAAATGTATAATTCCAAACATCCACACACATGGGATGAAAGCCTTACTTATGTTCAACATAGCTACAACATATCCCTCCACAGCTTTACTGGCCACATCCCTTTTCAGGTGTGCTTAGGGTTTCAACCATTGGACCCCATTGATGTAGCTCTGCCCATTGCAGCCACACATAAAGATTTCTCCCATGATAAGACAAAGGCTAATCAGAAAGCAAAATTTGTGGAGCACATCCAACAACAAGTTCATGATATTGTGCAAAAATCCAATGCCAAGTACAAGTAGCGCCATGATCAACATCGGGTACCACACAAATTTCAGGTGGGAGATAAAGTATGGTTGCATTTGCAGAAAGAGCGCCTCACAAGACCCCATCGGAAGATGCTCCCACTATGATGTAGGCCTTACACCATCACCAAGGCTTTGGGTGAGACTTCTTTTGAATTAAGTATTCCTCCTTTTCTTTGATTGCACTCGGTATTTAATGTAGAACTGCTCCAACCATACTTTCCACCTCTCTTGGAAATTTTGGATGCAACCAAGAAGTTGGCCCCTAAAAAAATCAATCCTTCCTACATCGAACAAGAAAAAATTTATCAGCTCATGGATACCAATACAAAGGATATCTACCAATAGACTATCAAACTCTATTGGGTTGTCAAAGAAGGGTAGTTTCTTCATTAGGTAAAGTGGTTGACCAGGAGTCAGGTTCAGTAGAAGTTTCCTCATCTAATGCAGGAACTTGATGTGATGGAGACCATTTCTTCCTAATGGGGGAGGAATGATCTAGGTGTATATCGGTGGCCACCCACCTATTCCACTGGCTCAAAGCCCAATTTCCATTTTGGCATTTTGTTTCTAGATTTTCGGGTCCTAAACTTCTAAGGCCATTTTCAGGCCCTAAACAACGTTTTTTGGACCCTCCACAGTCACATTGTACACAAATCCAAATTGTGATGGAAAAATGTGTATTCCTCAGATAGACCTTTCCAACGGGCTATCGTACATCTAAAATGGAGATCATATGTAGAAGTTACAACCCCGGGAAGTTGATGTACCAACTTACCCCATCGGGGCCCACTTGACTTTTGGCGCTTCATATCCTAGGGTTATTTTTTTGGATGTTTAGGGTTTTATAATTTATGATTTATGTAACCAACTTATTTTGAATGAGCGTAGCCGAAACATCTCTTCTCAGAGATAAGCTACCACTATTCTAGCTAGCTTGTGTGCTTTTTCATTTTACAGTCTTTTGTATTTCAAACAATTATTAATAGAATCTGAAATTTACTATGGTCCTTTCCATATCTCTATCTCTATGTAATTATTTTTTATATCTCTATTTTATTTCTTCCTTAATATTTTTCCTAAAATAATATGGATCATTGGTATCCTAATTTCTCGGTATGTCGATGATCAATGACTCGATTCTACTAGATCGAGCTTTGATGCGATTTTTGAGTTTTTAATTAAATTCAACCCAACACTTTGATCTCTTGATATCCTGTTTTCCCTATATCTCGATAGACGGTGACCTGGTTATATCAGATCATTCCTTTGTATGAATTATTTAATAAACCCCCAATCTCATGGGCCAATACCTTGGTGTCACGGTGTGATGGTAGCACCATATCAGATTACTCAACTATTTTCACTCAGGAAGCCATGGATACTGTCAAAGAGATTGGTGACTGGAAAAGAATGAAAAGAAGGGAATTGAAGAAATTAAGGTTGATAAAGATAAGGAGTAGTCATCCAAATCTAAAACAAAACTAGATCACAATATTTCAACAATAGAGACACAGAAAAATATACAAGATCAATAGAAGACTGCAACAGGAGAACATGACTAAGGAAAAACAACTAGACTCTTATTAAGACTCTTGAAGTGAATACAAAATTTTTCACCAGTACAGGTACTTGTTGGCACAAACCAATTTTGGGAAAGAAACAAAGCAGTTTCGAAAAAAAAGGAGTGCACTGAAAACAAAGGAAAATGGGGAGCGCATTGGAAAAAGAGGAAAAGCAACACCGAGAAAAGTTGTTACAAAGTGGAAAAATTATTGCGGAGTATTTAGAAAGTGGACAAGCACCGACTTGGAGAACAGTTGGATCGAGGACCACCCGAGATTGAGCAACTGGAAAGTGGACAAACCTAATCCGCTTAGGGTTAGGGTTTTTATAAGGATTTGTCCCATTTGTTTTGTATAAGTAGAATTTATTAGGACTATGAAAAGGTTGGTGTGTTAGTTCGAATGCCTTATAGTTGGTTAGAGGAAGTTTTGTTGAGATATTGGTTAGATATTCTTTGCTTTGTGAGGACTGTTGCAATCTGTGGAGATCAATTGTAATGGAGGAAGAAATGTACAGTGTGTGGCACTAGATTTTGCATGAAGAATATGAATAAAGAGCCAAAGTGAAAAAAATCTTTGTGGATGTAGCCCAGGAGGGGGTGAACCATGGTATATTTGTGTCATGTGTATGAATGTTTTCATTTCTTACAGTTATATTTGAGTTAATGAGCTATATAATACATATGTTATAACAATAGATGGACTAATATTTGTCACTAAGAATGAACTGATGGACTCTTTAGAACAACACTAAATAGAGGAATGTCATAGTTAGTATTTAGATATTAATCTTATGTTACAGTAGATGAATATATGTCATTTGGTATATGTTGTTATAATGGTCAATGAAGTCGGTTGGAATGGTTGAGTCACTGGTCGGAGCTAAGGTCCTGCTAGGGCTAGCTTAATAAATGAGGCTTCATGAGCTAGACATTGTTGAATAGATATAATTCCCTTGAAGAGATACACATCCCATCCCTTGGTTGCAGACATATGAGTCTTGCGACCACCCATTGAATCCATCTTGAGTGAGACTATGGAGTGCACTTTGTGCGTTGTGTTTCCTTCTGGTATCCAAAAGGTTCGATAGCAGAAGGGAAGTTGTTAATCCTATAATTAGAACCTAGGTCATCCCACAATAAGCCAAGAATGGTTCCATTGTCGGTTGGAACTCAGAAGATTAGATCAGGACGGATGTATCACACAATATAGCACGAGGATTTAAGAGAGGGGAATGTTTTTAGGTTAGAACCCCACGAAAGTGGAGATTGAAAGACGGTTGATAGTTCAGGAACTAGAGTTTTCCCACAAAGATAATATAATCCCTAGGTTTAAGCCAAGACAGTAGTTGGAGAGATACGTATTCAACGAAATACATGAGAGTTTTTTTAGTGAGTTTCCCACGCTATTGCAAGAGTGGATAGCACAGTTTAAAGATACCCATCCAATAGATATATTTAGATCAATGAAGTGAATAGAAGATAATATTGTGCGGTTGAAGAGGGTAAATAACAAATTCACGCACGTAGTAGATTTCTGGATGGATAACATTGTAGTAGGGTATATCGTTGAGTTCGCAGTTGATACATTGAAGTCCTACATTGTAGTAGAGCAGGATTTTCTTAAGGGTCCAAGGGGAAGGTACATCAGGTTGTTGTACACTTCGATAAAGAGATTATGGCATGATAAAGGGTTATTAACCATGGAATCAGACAACTAAACTACCCTGCATGCATGGGGGAGTTAGGGAAAACACTCAGGATGTTCTGAGATGGAGGGGGAAATGGATAGAGGAGAGCGAAGTAAAGAGAAAGATCCCATTATGATAGATAAAGAGGATATCCAAGAAATTTTGCAGAAGGAAGGAACAATGTGCAGCGGAATACCCTAACAGTATAAGCTCAATAGGAAGAAAAGAGCAGTAGCCGAGAGGGAAGGCTTGGAGAGTGATGAAGGTAGAGGATCTCCGTGTTGTGGAGCACATTGAAGAAAAACTATGTGCCATATATGAAAGAAAGACTAGAGGAGTGAGATCTAATGAGGAAGAAGGTACCCCTGTCCAGATCTGAATCAATGTAGAACCTACAACCCCATGTATGATTAACACATCAACAAAGAAAGAGTTGTTTAGAGAACCAGGGACTGATGGACAGAGGAATCTAGGAGATTGAAATAGAAGTGATGGTACAAGTGGAAGTATCAACAGCAGTGCAGGTAGTGGTACAAGTGGAAGTACCAGTAGCAATACCAATGGGAGTTCAAGTCCGAACAACAATACATAGATAATAGTATTACGCGGAGTAGGTACAACACACTTGACAATGGTAGTTGTAGTTCCAATGAGAATATTACCAGAGTTTCATAGAGATGGATTAGAATACCAAGAGAATCACATATTCATGTGTGAGAAAATATGGGAAGCGAAAATAATAATTGATGAAGCAACAAAAGTAGTGCATCTAGCAATAACATTCAGAAACTGTGCATTGGATTGGTATTTGAATCTAGCAATAAACAATCCATAGGGTGCATCGAGAACAGTAGAAAATATCAAACAAGCAGTCATCACTAAGTTTCAGAGGCCGAAATTAGAGGATCGATTTATGAATGAGATGATTGAGGTTAGACACAAACCATGAGAGTCTGTATGGGACATCGATTAGAAGTTCAATACATTGAAAGGTAAACTGAAGTATCCCATTTGTTATATGCAACACAGATAGTTATTTATAAATTCTCTATTACCACACTTCAAATATCCATTGGGACATCATACATTTCAAACCCAAGAAGAGGCACTGCAAGAAACAATGCAGCTAGAGGAGAATCAATATAAGAAGACAGATCCATCTATAGAGGAGCTAAAGGAAGACCTAAAGAACTTGATAGTGCAATTAAACCAGAATAAAAGTAGGGAGAAAAGAGAAGAAATGTGGTGTACCCTGTGCAGATCAGAGGGACATCACAAGAATGAGTGTCTGAATTTTGCACAGTACCTGGAAGTAGGGATGCCAAATCCATTGCCTATAAGAGGGCCTTGGTGTGAAATATGAAAGACACATGGGCATGATCCTTATCACTTTCCTATGATTCAAAAGTACAAGGCAAAAACAAAGAGTACTTTATGTAAATTTTGTAAGTCAGTGGGGCATGAAGACAAAAATTGTAGAACCCTGGAGTTAATGAAGGAAAGAACCTCATATGCATACAAGAAACAGGTTGAGTTGATGACAAGACATATTGCGCCACATTTTGGCAACGCACAACAATTCAAGCAGTAAAACAATTTTAGCAACCTCCATAGTATAATAAGGAACCACAATATCATCAATAGAAAATGGATCCACAAGGGAACATAGGAGGATTCATAGGTATAGGAAGAGGAGGAATGGGTAGAGGAAGAGGGTCTATTATCTTCCATAATTTTCAACAACAAGGACACTATGCCATAGATTGTCCTCAACCAATAGCAACATGTATGTATTTTAGTGCAGTGGATCACATGAAAGAAGAATGCCCAAAGTTAATAACGAAGATTGAGGAGAAGAGGAATCTAAATAACCAAAATGTTTAGTGGATTGTTGCATAAATAAGGGATCCTGGGAAGAGCATCAATATAGTGACTAGAGGAGGAGTGAAGACAGGAGAAGATGCACATGATCAGAAGAAGTAATATCAATGTTGGATTCAAAAAAACACTCAGCCACAATAGCAGTTTGATGCAAAGAAGGAGAAGAAAACTTTCAAAGAAGCAAAGGAGTTCTTGAAGGAGAATGTAGCCTCCACATCGAATACTAGGAAGAGGTATGATACTCTTATTTTTTATATGTGTTAAGTCCTGAATAGTGGCACATTACCCCTTAATTAGGGAATATTACATTATTAATGATATTTTATTTATGTCGTCTTGGGTCCATTGGTTGTAATTGTACTTCCTAGTCTCCTATATATACCAAGGAGACCTTTTCATTTGGAATCATCTTGTATTGGGAAATCTATGTGGTGTATAAGGAGGTTCCCCCCTCGAAGAGGCTTATTATCTGAAATTTTCTCTTTTTCAAGGCGTTGAGTACTTATTTTGAGGTTTTTCTATTCTATCTTGGTATTTGGTTCATAACATTTGGTATCAGAGCTCAAGGTATTGGGGTTTCACTGCTACATAGGAGACACCTTGGTATTTTCACTGTAACTTCTTTTCTATGAAGTTTCAGAAGGAACCTCTTAGAGGATATTTAGTAGACAGATCAAGGTACGTGGGGTTAAAATTTTAGCTCCTGAGGCCTTATACTTTTAGATAGATATACTTTGTAATATAGGGTTATAGAATCATACTGAATTTAGTCATCTCAGACTTTTCTCTATAAAAAAAATTGTGTACAATTTCAGACCCTGAAAACTGGACGTTATTCACAAAATTTAGCAAGGTATCCGTGATAAAAAATTCAACTTATTTTTCATCATACAGTTTTAGATACACCATGTGAAAGATAGGGTATCTTACTAGTCTTATTAACTAGTCTCAAACATGTATTCTGGGTAAAATAGTGATATCTTCTTCAGTGAGTATCCAAATTAAGTGAGACCCATTGCATTGGACATTGGAAAGTCTGTAGTATTTTTGGTACAAGTTTCAGAATCAAATATCATATGTTGTGATCTTGGTACGCTTTACAAGTACACTCTCCTGGAAGGGACAAAATTCAGCAAGGTGTGGGGAAGTTACCATAACTTCTACTTGGCACATCCAATTTTGATCAGACTTGTGGCATTGCAGAGAAGACGTATAAGAGAGCTACAAAAATAAATTTTTAGACCCAGAAGGGCCTAAATTTTGGAGATACAGTAGAATAAATATCGTCTATAAGAACCACCTCAAAATCAAGGTTTAAAAGTGATACTTGGCCAACATGCTACCAAAAAAGAGAACTTCTACACCAATTAAGTCTCTAGACAATCCTAATTGGCCTCTTGTTGAAGGTGAAGAAATGCACAGAGACATAAATGATCTACAAAAGAAGAAAGTAACAAAATATGAACTACAAGGGATTATGGATTCAACTGAAGCTAAGTTGGAAGCAATAATGGATACTAAGATGGAGGGTTTAAAAAGGGATATCGTGGAAGAATTGAAAATTTTTCTAATAGAGAGGACACTTGAAAGTGAAAATGTATCCCATGAAATTTGTGATGAGGGAAAAAGGAAGATGAATCAAGAATGAAGAAACTCCAACTTTGGGTTGAAGACCAACCACTTTCCTAAGATCGATATGAGGAAGTTTGATGGCAAGGATCCAATCACATGGATAATTCATATGGAGCAATTCTTTGATCTACATGTTGTGCCACATACAAAAAAGGTACGAATTGATTCTTTATATTTAGAACTCAATAAATTTGTGTGGTATCTATGGTTTTTATCTCGCAAATCACTCGTCACTTGGACAATGTTCATGGAAGAAATCATAGCACACTATGAGGATACAAGAGAAATACCTTCTTTAGCCAATTGATAAATCTCAAGCAAAAGGGTTCAGTTGCAGAGCACATTGAGAACTTCCAAAGATTGAATATAAAGGTAATGAATATTCCATATGAGCACCTGATTGATGTATTCATAGTAACTTTAAAGGATAACATTCAACATGAGGTTCACCTTTGGGAACCCAAATAATTATAGAATGCATTCAGGGTGGCAAGAAATGTTGAAAGTAAAAATATGGCTATGGCTACTAGAAGGACCACTCCTAAAATCTATCGAGATAATAATGTTCCATCTTCTAAAACACCTCAACCTACAAGGTTGACACCTCAAAAATTGGAGGAAATAAAAGCAAAAGGTTTATGCTTTAATTGTGGCAGCAAGTATAGTAAGGGACATAAGTGTGGTGAGAAGAAATTATTCTACATAGATTGTGAAGAGGAAGAAGAACAAGAACAAGAACCATCTCAAGATGAAAACATAGAAGCAATTTATTTTGAATAGTTGACTCCCACGATATCATGTAATGCATTGGATGGAATTAGCACTCCTCAAACCCTAAAGATCGAAGGATATATCAAAAAGAAAAATGTAATTGTACTAATTGATTCTGGTAGTACTCATAATTTCATTCACTATAAATTAGCCAAACATCTCAATTTCTTTGTATATCTAGTGCCAGAGTTTCAAGTAATGATTGCATATGGAAGAAGTATCAATTTCTCAGGAAAATGCAATAAGATCAATCTTACTATGGGGGAATATGTAATGAATATTCCAATGATTTCTATACCCATGGGTGGTGTTGATGTCGTACTAGGAATCCAATGGTTACAATCATTAGGAACAATGGATTTTAATTTTCAAGAACTTTTCATGAAATTTTCATTGGAAGGAAAATAAATTGAGTTATGGGGTATCACAAGGAAACCCAGTAAGGTGATAAGCTCTAATGGCATGACAAAATTATTGAAAAATGGGCATCGGGGTGTAATTTCACAACTATTCTCACTAGATGTTCAAAAATCTAAGCCATGTATTCCCCTAGATCTCCAAGGGATCATTGATAAGAATTCCAAGGTATTGGAATATATTCCCAAAGTTATTCCACCCACTAGAAATCATGATCATGTTATTCACCTAATTCCTGGGAGTGTTCCTCCTAACATCGGGCCTTACAGATACCCTTATGCCCAGAAGAGTAAAAGTGATCATATGGTTGAAGAAATGTTAGAGGCTAGCATTATTAGACCTAGACAAAGTTCTTACTCTTCACTGGTGGTAATGGTACTCCAGAAATATGGCTCATGGTGGATGTGTCCAGATTATAGAGAGCTCAACAAGATCATTATTAAAGATAATTTTCCCATTCTCGTCATTGATGAATTGTTATATGAACTACATGGAGCAATCTATTTCACAAAGTTGGATCTCCATTCAGGGTATCATCATATTAGAATGAAGGAAGCATTAATCCCAAAAAAAACATTCTGAAATCATGAAGGCCGTTATGAATTTTTGGTCATGCCTTTTGGCCTTACAAATGCACCTTCCACATTCCAAGGGTTGGTGAATTCCATTTTCAAGCCCTTCCTTTGAAAATTTGTGTTAGTATTTTTTGATGATATACTAATCTATAGAAAGTCTTGGGAGGATCATGTGCGACATGTAAACAAGGTGCTACAACTACTAAAGGAGAAACAACTATATGCCAAACCATCCAAATGTTTCTTTGGGGTTAAGGAGGTTTCCATGGATTTCATCACAAGGTTACTGAAGTCTGAAGGAAAGAGTGTCATCATGGTGATTGTTGATAGACTGACCAAGTACGCACACTTTTGTGCACTCTCTCATCCCTTCAAAGCTAGTATAGTTTCCATCGCATTCATGGAGATAATTCAAAAGATACATGGAAGCCCAAAGATTATTGTAAGTGACAGAGATCCCATATTCACTGGACATTTTTGGACAAAATTATTTTCTTGTTTCGGTACTCAATTGGCTCATAGCTCATACTATCATCCTCAATATGATGGGAAAATTGAGATAGTGAACAAATGTCTGGAAGGATACCTCTGTTTCTTTGTCTCTGATAAACAAACACAACGGTTCAAATGGTTACCCTTGGTAGAATGGTGGTATAACACTTCTTTTCATACTACAACAAAAATGAAACCATTTATGGAACTTTATGGATACCACCCTCCTTCCATCACTTATTATCTTAAAGATCACATCGAGCATCAACAAGAAGTTCTCCAAATATTAAAGGACAACTTGACCATGGCACAAAATCACATGAAACAACAAGCAGATCAACATCGTAGTGAAAGAAGTTTTGAAGCAGGGTATTGGGTGTTTTTAAGACTACAACCATACAAACATATGTCCCTAAAGCAAGCCAAGAAGGATAATAAATTATCACCAAAACACTATGGCCCTTATAAGGTGTTGCAAAATATTGGTACTATGACATACAAATTGGAGTTCCATGTATCTTCACGAGTACACCCAGTTTTCCATGTTTCATGCTTAAAAAAGGTTATAGGTGAAAATATCCCAGTTCAAACTATATTTCCAGAACTTGACAAGGAAGGAAAAATCATATTGGATCATGAAGCTATCACTGACACAATAATTCACTAGCTGAGGAATAGATCCATTTCAGAGTATCTCATTAAGTGGAGGAAACTACCTGTTGAATATTCCACTTGGGAAGATGAGTCTTTTATACATAAGCATCATGAATTATTCAAGCGTTGAAGAAAACACTTGTTTGAAGGGGTGGGGCATGTTAAGCCCTAAATAGTGGCACATTACCCCTTAATTAGGGAATATTACATTAGTAATGTTATTTTATTTATGTCAGATTGGGTCCATTAGTTGTAATTGTACCTCCTAGTCTCCTATATATACCAAGGAGACCTTTTCATTTGGAATCATCTTGTATTGGGAAATCTATGTGGTGTATAAGAAGGTTGCCCCCTCGAAGAGGCTTATTATCTGAAATTCTCTCTTTTTCAACGCGTTGAGTACTTATCTGAGGTTTTTCTATGCAATCTTGGTATTTGGTTCATAACAATATGCCTTAGTCTATGGATCATACTTACAAAGGAGAGAAAACAGATAAAGTGAATAACTTAAAGGATTTTTTGGAATCTTGCTTTAAATTACATAATGATAAGAATGTCATGGATTTGTTTAAAAGCATGCTTGAGAAATATAGCATAGAATAAGGGATAGGAACAGAACCAAAAAAAAATTAATCAGGTCCATAGAAAGAAAAGAACTATTAGAGAGTTTAGATTAAATGCAAATATAAGAGACTTTAACATGGGAAATGTTATCCTAGACTTAGGATCACATGTCAACATTTTTCCAAAGAATAATTGAGAATCAATGGGAGAACCTACACTAGGGTATTCCAATATCCAATTGAATCTAGCAAACCAGCAGAGAATGATTCCCATAGGTAGATTGAAGAATACAACAATGGATCTAGATGGTGTGTGCACCACAACAGAATTTGAAGTAATGGATATGGTGGATGATTCTATACCATTTCCAACACTATTGGGAATTGATTGGGACTTTGATAATCAAGCCATAATTAATTTAAAGACTATAAAGATGATATTTTAAGCTGGGAACTTTAGGGTAGTATCACCTTTAGATCCCTTAGATTGTGAAATATATGTATAACTTGTGCTTAAAAATGTTCTAGAGGATGAGGTGAACCAATTGTATAGGACTACTGTGTGAGATGAAGACTATGTTAATCCAACTACAAATGGAGTACTCATTTAGAGGAGTATTAATTCCGACATGTCAGATTCAGATACTAGAGTAGAAAGATGGCAACAAATATTGCATGAAGTCTCCACTAGGAGGTGCACGAGAGTTACACGTGTAGTAAGATGGGTTGGGACAAAAGTAAGACAATTTCCCATATTTACTGAAGAGGAAAATTTAGAAAACTTCCTAACAGAGTTTGAATCGGAGGTTTTAAATAGTTAGAGATTATTAGTGTTAGATATAGCGCCGAGGGACACATGTGCACAATGATGGGGTGCACATAAGAAGGAAATTCAGGGGTGGTATCAGTGTAAGTGACTGATGCGCATAAGATTTGGTAGGAGCCAGCAGGAAAAACCATTACAGAAGTATGATGGGAGAGGGAACCCAAGACATCACATATATGATTGTGTCACTAACTACATATTGGTACCACCATGGGAATGGATGCATTACTTTATTCATACATTAGAAGGAATACTAAGTAATTGGTACAAGGAGCAGGAACTGCACAGAGAAATTGTAAGTTGGGGCACAGTGCAACAAAACTTTAATAGGACCTTTGCATTTTGAAAGTGAGAATCCATGGGTGGATATGGCATTACATAGGATCAAAGGGAATATATTTGAAGAATATGGGGTAGATAATGTTAGTCTCTAACTTTGTTCTTGATTAAGTGAGTATCCAGAATCCTAAATCCTCCCTCATTATACGTTGTTGCTTGAATTTTAGACTTTTACCTTTGGTTTGATTTTATATGTTTTGCATTTTTGCATTTTGAAATAATTTTCTTAAGTTTTTGAATGTTTAAGACATGATTAAATGAGATTTGTCACATCACTTGTCTATTTTACTTTTGAAATTTCAAATTTTTTCCAAGTCATGAATGGCACTACAGGAATAGTGTTATTCCTGCAGCGCTAAGGTAATTATGTTTTGACATGCGCCAACCAAGCCAGATATTATCATGATTGTGAAAATCATGGATAGAGGACCTGCATGTGCTCCACGATCTTTGCTCGAGTTGATATTGCAATTTAAACCATTATGTGAAAAGGATCGAGTTGTACTAGCCAAGACCTACATCAAATCAAACCCATCACGGTATTATTAAAAACACCATCACCTATTATTCTAATATATTGCATGTTGTGTGTTGAGATTGAATTAAGAGGAATTGTTGTGTTCTAAGAGTCACAGGTTTTAAAGTTCCTAGTTTCAAACCGCACAGTTTTTTTTTCAGAACTGTACCAGTAACATGGCGTCGAAGAAGAGTGGACAAATCATTAGGTTGGAACCTATTTTCAAGTTTTAATTCAAGTGTTCTTATGCAAAAGGATCAATTTGAAAACACAATTTTTATAGAAATTACACATTCAAGATGCAGATAATAAGCAACAAATAACAGTGAACAGTAAACACATAACACAACAAATGATAAAGGAGTTCACCCCTCTCTTGGGCTACATCTCCTGGTCCAACTTCCAATGGATCTTTTATATTATTTTCTCAAAATGATAAAATATGTTTTTTACAATGCTCAAAATTCCAAATAGATGGCTCCAATGGCTTCAGAACGTCCAAAAACCCCTAGCTGGGCTTTTTCGGCACCTGATTTGGCCAAAAATTGAAGAAGATAGGCTTCCTGGAAGTTCCCCTTCAAACTTGTTGTCTTTGGATCGCCAAAATGCACCTCTGTGTGTCCAATCTAGCCTCTGCGCTCATTTCCGTGCTAAAACCTAGCACCGGGCGCATAACTGAAAAACCGCGCAAACTATAAGACGGTTAGGGAACCTAGCCCCTAACCGCCAAACCGTTGGGCATATGGCCATTTAACCACACATAAAAAAGGGCTAAGTTCCAAGCCAATGGTTAAGCGCCAAATGTTCAAATACGTGGTGGTGGTCGTATGGAATCCACATGTGACTGGGGGCCGGGGCTTAGCCCCGGCCCGGACCGCGCCCAACCATAGCACATTTCAAACTTAAATACAATCAAAACCATATAGTTGTAAGAACTACATGGGTGGCACGCCGGTTGGGCAGCCCTTCCCAAAGCTATACCCCTGCCCGGAGGTCGCGTGGTCGAGTCCTGCAGACTCAACAAATTTTAACCATTGACCAGGTGACACGTGGCAACCCTTGCTTGGGCCACGTGTCACCAATCCATTCTCCACAAATAGGCCATGTGTCAGACGCTAATTCGTCCACATGACTGCCACTCAACACCTACCATGTGTCGTACAACCCTACCAACTCATCTTTTTCCATGTGTCGTACGACCCTGCCAACTTAGCATCCGTACAGATTGTATGGACTGTACAGTCAACAATTTTTTTTTGCATGTTTGGCGATTTGAATAGAATGCGATATCTCACTCATCCGATGTCCATTTGAACCCGTTCAAGTTGCATTGGGTTCGTGACGACGAGGCCTATGCACCCTTTCGATTTGAAGCGATTCCGAGCACTTTGAATTTTGAGCAAAATTTGATCCCCTGGATCACACCTCCCCATTGGAAAGCTTTTGGACCTCCAAAAGTCTACTTTCAGTCTATCTGAAGATGAGGGTATAGTTCCATCACCTTCCCAACCTCAATCCACTTGGATTTGCTTGGATTTGTGTCTTTAAGACCAATTCGAAGATATTCCACATTTCCCCGTTTTGAAGTTCTCATTCTCCTATCAAGGATTGTGTCTTCATGCAGTTCCGTAAGATATTCTGGGGAGAAATCATCTATAGAAGGAATCTGAACATGTTCTCCTTGATCATCAATCAAAGGAGGCTCATACAATTTCAAATTCTCAACATTAACAACTACATACATTTGCATATAAGGAGGCAAATCCAAACTGAAGGCATTGTTACCAATCTTGTCAAGAATATTGAAAGGACCATATCTAATTGGTTTCAGTTTTTTACCTTCTCCTTTAAGACTCTCCTTACTAATGTAGATCCAAACTTCATCTCCAACTTGGAAACTGTGATCAACACGATGCTTGTCATGTCTTGTCTTGTACTTGGCTTGACTCTTTTCCAACTGTTCTTGTACCATTTGATGTATCGACTGAATTTGTTCAATGAATTTTTCTGCCCTATCAATGTCATATTGACCATCAATAGTAATATCCTTCCCAAAGATAAAATCTAAAGGATATTTGGGAAAATAGCCAAAACATGTTTCAAATGGCTATGTTTGAGTTGAAGAGTGCTTAGCTCGATTGTAAGCATGTTGAATGTAGTGTAAATGTTCATCCCAAAGTTTAGGATGCTTGCTGCAATAACCACGAAGAAGATGCACCACTGTTCTATTAACCACTTCTGTTTGACCATCGGTTTGCGGATGAAAAGTTGTGCTCTTTTTCAGTTTGGTGTCCATGAGTGCCCATAAACTTGACCAAAAGTTCCCAATAAATCGAGAATCTCGATTAGAAATAATGGATTTAGGGAATCCAAAATGTACCCAAACATGCTGAAAGAAAATTTGTGTCGTTTGCTCAGCTATAACCTGCTTCTTACAAGGCATCAAAATACACATTTTTCTAAATCGATCAACCACAACATAAAGATAATCATGATTTTTTTTAGACATAGGTAGACCTCCTACAAAGTCCATGGAAATGCTTTCCCAAGGACGAGAAGGAACCGGAAGTGGAGTATACAAACCCAACTTTATGTTGCTAGGTTTGCTTGTGGCACATAACGAACATCCTCGAACATATCTTGAAACACTTTCATTCATTTTAGGCCAATAGAAGTACCTTTGCAAATTAGCCACCGTCTTGCCTACACCAAAGTGACTAGCAATAAGAGAAGAATG
>ML792126.1:550801-586696 GCA_009831015.1 Picea engelmannii | reverse complement strand
TTTCATGCTTAAAGAAGGTTATAGGCGACAAGATCCCAGTTCAAACTATATTGCCAGAACTTGATGAGGAAGGAAAAATCATATTGGAGCCTGAAGCCATCACTGACACAAGAATTCGCCAGTTGAGGAATAGATCCATTTCAAAGTATCTCATTAAATGGAAGAAACTATCGGTTGAAGATTCCACTTGGGAAGATGAGTCTTTTATACAGAAGCATCCAGAGTTACTGAAGAGTTGCAGACAACACTTGCCTCAAGGGGAGGGGCATGTTAAGCCCTAATATTGGCTCATTACCCCTTAATTGGTTCTTAACAATATCAAACTCCATGATTGATTTTTGTAATAAGTATAATATCAAATTGGTTCACTCTACTCCATACTATCCTCAAGGAAACGGGTTAGTAGAGTCCTCCAATAAAATTCTTATAAGGATTATCAAAAAACTACTTGCAGAAAACAAAAGGTAATGGGATTCCAAGTTAAATTTTTCTCTATGGGTTGATCATATCAGTAACAAGAAGTCTATTGGAACCTCCCCTTTCCATATGGTGTATGTAACAAAAGCCATTTTTCCAACTCAATTGAGCTTACTAGTTTTAAAATTTTTACAAGAAGAGTTAGAAGAACCCAATGATGTCCAAAGGAGATTTTTTCAGATGATTAAGGTTCAACAGGTCAAAGAACAAATGGATCAAAAAGTTGTTGCTCGCCAAAGCAAAGTCAAAGCCACATTTGATAAGGGAACTAAGAAAGATGTTTTCAATGAAGGAAATTTGGTATTAAGGTGGGATGCTAGGAGAGAGGACAAATAAAAACATGGTAAGTTTGACAACTTATGGTATGGTCCTTTTAGAATAGCCAAGGTCATGGATACAAATAATTTTCTCTTACATAATCTAGATAACACCGAAACTTTTGGAGGCCCATTGAATGGGAGGTTCTTGAAACATTATTTTCTTTAAATATTTACCAAATGTTTCAGCCTGTACAATAGGTTTTTCTTTCAATAAAGACTCCATATACCTAATGGAATTTTTTTTACACTGTTTTTTTGTAAATAAAGGATGACACAGAAGGGAAATTAGAGAATCAAAAGCAAGGTAAAGGCATTGGTCTGCAGATCTTAAAGTTTTCTCATTAAAACTTTGCCCCCAAAAGGAGCAAGTGTTAGTCTCAACTTTTTTATTGATTAAGTGAGTATCCCTAATCCTAAATCCTCCCTCATTATACTTTGTTGCTTGAATTTTAGACTTTTACCCTTAGTTTGATTTGCTATGTTTCATTTTTTCATTTTGAAATAATTTTCTTAAGTTTTTGAAGGTTTAAGACGTTATTTAATGAGATTTGTCACATCACTTGTCTATTTTACTTTTGAAATTTAAAAATTCTTCCAAGTCATGAATGGCACTACAGGAATAACATTATTCTTACATCATTAAGGTAATTGTGTTTTGACATGTGCCATCCAACCCAGATCTTATCATGATTGTGCAAATCGTGGATAGAAGACCTGCATGTGCTCCACGATCTTTGCTCAAGTTGATGTTGCATTTTAAACCATTATGTGAAAGGGATCAAGTTGTACTAGCCAAGACTTGCATCAAATCAAACCTATCCTGATATTATAAAATGACGCCATCACCTGTTATTCTAATATATCTGATGTTGTGGGCAAAGATTGAATTAAGAGGAATTGTTGTGTTCTAATAGTCACAAGTTTTAAAGTTCCTAGTTTCAAACCACACATATTTTTTATAGAATTGTACTAGTAACATGTCTCCGAAGAAGAGTGGATAGATCATTAGGTTGGAACCTGAGGGCACATAATTTCTTGAATATTACCCATAAATGGCGTACAGGTTTAAAGATGTAGGTTGGTTCAAGTTTTTCATAACTTTCCAGGGACATTATGAACAGGTCTTCATGATATTCACACATAATTTTGATGGTTTTGAAGTTGTCATTAGAAAATTGTTGATGATGGTGACTAAACACTCAATTGCAAGATCCTGCAAATTTCCAATTGGGGGAGAAAGGTGGTGGAAAAAAGAGGACTTGGTCATGGGGTTCGTGAACCAATTTTTGATACTAGAAAAACATAACCCTAATCGGAAAAAGGGAATACCACATAGTTGGATCAGAAAGGAGTGACATACTACCTTGATTATCATTCATGCATATATTACATGCGAGGGTAGGTTCTCAATAGTTTACATTTATCATATCATATTGTTAATGCACATCAATGGAGATTACCCCCTCAATTTACCCTATTTTCTACTAAAATATATATCTAATATGTCCAAAAGGGTGCAGTCTCACCCTGCTATAGCCAAAGAAAGTCTTTTCCACCAAGTTTGGATAAATACATTGGTTGTCTCTTCTTTGAATGAATTCCAAAGACCCTGGGATTGGCTAATCCAGTCTCTAAGTAATGATCCATAGCCCAACAAATCTAAAAAGGCCAAAGGGAAAAGATCAACGATATAGAAACATAGTGGTACAGTTAGTGAATCCACAATTAAAGAAGAAACATCTACAACTAGGGTAACAAGGGTTGGTAAGAGGAAGATGCAAACTCATAAATTCGTTGTTGATGCTCATGTAGGTTAAGGCTAGGAAGAAGCCACTACCAATAGAGGTAAGAAATCAAAACCTGATGCAGATATTGATATGTTTCTTGATACAGAGATAAAAATGGAAATGGATGAAGATGAAGATTACAATGTTAATGCAATTCAATCCACAGACAAGCATAAAAAGAAATCAATCATTAATAAAGGTGCCAAGGGAAAAAATAGGGGAAGAAACCTACACTTGTGTCCAAATACCCTAGGAGAAACTCCACTAGGGATGTCAACAAATTCAGGTTAAACTCTAAGGCTATGTTTGACCCATCCATCAAAAAAGAGAACCTTATAGTCATAGAGGAAAATATGAAGACTCTAAAGAAGGTATTAAAGAACAGGCAGAAATACCTCCATTGCATAGGAAAGAAAAAGAAAACAAAAACTTGGGGAAGACACAAGGTAAAGGCAAACAAGTTTCTCAATACTCTACAGGACATATAACAAGAGAAACCACTAGATCATCAAAATATGAAGCATTGTTTAAAGGTACAGGTGGGGTTTCTGATGACAAAGAATATCATTCTACAGATCCAGATCAGATTCCAAATATCCCAGAGACCATGGACTCAGATAGTTCTGATGATGAGCATAGCTCAGAACTATCATCTAGATACCAGATCAAACTGAGAAAACCTCAGGTTGTTATAGACCTGAACAAACCTACACCTACAGAAGAATTTCCAAAGTTTAAAGCCAAGGTTAGAAGTGATAAAGACAATATTAAATAACTCCAGAAAATGGTGAAGTAGCTAAAGAAGGAAAAGGATCAAGTGGAGCAATGGAGTGCCAGACAATAGGAGAAGATACAGGGTTTCAAGAAAAAGAGAAAGGAACAAAAGGAACTGCTCAAGGAGCTGCGAGAGTCTAATTTCAAATTGTGTTGGTACAATATTGTGCTCACAACCAAGCTGAAACATAGGAATACTAAAGCCAACGTCATCATTATATCATGATATCCTTATGAAGTTCATTCCTACAAAGTTTTGAAAGTTTTGATACTATTTACTCAAGGAGTGAAAGATGATGTTTTTTATTTTGACCTAATGAATTTTGACAAATAAAATGGATAACTCAGTTGAGATAAATTCCAAATTTTGTGGGATTTGATAAGTTGTTGTAAAAGTGTTTTGGATTAAGATTTTGAGTTGTTTCCTATTTTTGAAAATGTAAGTGCTCGTTTTGAGTTGATCCTCCTAGAAGATAGAAATTGACCAGATCCTATTACTAACAGAACACTAGAAAACATGATATGTTTTCATTTCATGTATAGTTAAATACACAGATGAAAGACACTATGGAGGTCAAAAAGTTGGATATCCAAGGACCTGTTTTGAACTCTTTGTAAGATAGATTTATTCTACCTTGATACTTAATGGCAAAGACATGTTGATGGTCAGACTTTCTCTTCTTTCATGTTCTTTTTCTTTTCTTGCTTGAAATCATTTTTCAATTGCAATGCATTGTTTTCTTGGTCTTAATTAATGCAGTGAAGATTTTGTTGTTATTATTATTATCAATATTTGATTTACAAGCACATGTTATTTTTTCTAAATTACATTTTGAGATAAGAAATTCACGTGGGGTTAACAAACTGATGACTTCCATATTTCCTCTCTTTATTTTTCCTTATTTATCTGATCTATTTATGTGGTTTCCCTTTAACAAATCAATGGGACATCTCTTGGCTTTATTCTGAAATTCATGTTTACCTTGAAACCATGAACCAGATTTCAACCACCCTTTTAAAAAACAATTCATAAAACCATTAAAATATTATTGCAATAACCTGATGATGACCTAGCTTTGCCTCTCACAGTCAAGTGCAACTTTAGGGACTAACAGATACAATGATAGTAGACAAATATTTCAGAAGAGAAACACTTGAACAATTAGATTACTGTTATCAGGTCATAGAGGATGAAGAAGCAAAGGAAAACCCACGTGACATACAGATAGTATAAGGGGGAGGAGAAATAGGGTTGGAAGGACCCTTGTTACAATCAGAAGAGTTTATTGTACCTATGTATATTAAAAAGGTTAATACTGGGACTGAAGAGAATCCCAAGATAGCCAGCATTGGAGATTATTGGGATAGTGAGACAATAGAAAAGATAATTGAATTATTGGGCGAGTATAGTGACTTATTCCTAGCCACATTTTTAGAGATGAAATGGGTAGAAGGAGAACTTGGAGAAATGGAAATACCCCTCATACCAGATGCAAGACCAGTTAGACAGAGACCATATATATTAAACCCCATATAGAAGCAAAAATTTAAGGCAGAAATTGATAGAATGCTAGAATCAGGAACCATAGAGCCTATGGTAGAATCATGATAGATTAGTCCAATGATGGTCTAGGAAAAGAAGAATGGAGGGATTAGGATATGTGTGGATCTGAGGAAATTAAATGATGCATGAATGCATGACCCTTTTCCTACTCCATTTACATATGAGGTTTTAGAGAATGTAGGAGGACATGAAGTGTACTCTTTCACAGATGGATTTTCAGGATACCATCAGATCATAATTGCTCGGGAGGATAGGTACAAAACTACATTTGCAATAGAGTGGGGGTCATATCAATACATAGAAATGTCATTTGGTTTAAATAATGCACCAACAATATTTTATAGAGAAATAGTATATGCATTCAATGATTTTATACATAAATTTCTAGAGGTGTATCTGGATGATTGTACATTATTCAGTTTATGGAAGGACCATGTAGAAATTCTAAGGTTAATGTTAGAAATATGTAGGCAATGACAGATTTCCTTGAACATTAAGAAATGTATATTCAGTACACTGTTTGGCATCCTAATTGGACATATTATATCCAAACAAGTCTTGATAGTAGACCCTCCAAATATTGTTGTCATTGTCAATTTACCACCACCAAAGTCAATGCACCAGTTGAAAACAACAATGGGCCACACAAGGTACTACATGAAATTCATAAAGGGATATGCAAAGATTATTGTGCCTATGGAGAAGTTACTAAAAATACATAACTTTTTAGTGGAATGATGAATGCCAAGATAGATTGGACATACTGAAAGAGAACATGGTGACAACACCAATTTTGAGCTTTCCATATTGGAAAAAATAATTTCATGTGCATGTGGGTGCTTCATACATTGCACTTGGAGCAGTTTTGTCACAACAAGGTGAAGGAGACATTTATCACCCAATATATTTTGTTAGTAGAAAATTGTCTAAGTCTTAGGAGAACTACAATACTACTGAAAGGGAAGGTTTGGATATGGTATATTCCCTACAGAAGTTCAGACATTATCTATTGGGTCAACATGTTAATATGTTTATAGATCATTCCACTTTGAAGTACCTAGTTAACAAGCCAGTGTTGGGGGGGAGAATCCATAGATGGTTTTTATTGTTTCAGGAATATGATTTTGAAATCATAGTAAAACCAGAGAAGCCGAATGCAGGACCAAATCATCTATAAATAATTACTAATGGAGAGGAGCCAAAGAAATTGGAGGAAAATTTTCCTGATGCTAACTTATTTTTTATTCAGATTGTTGATGATTATTTTTCTGACATTGTTGGATTTTTTAGCACAGGAATGGCTCCCAAGTAATTTATTGTCATGCAGGAAAATCAGTTTGTAGTGTGCACTGTAGACTATCAGTTGATTGCAGTTCATTTCTACAAATTAGGTGCAGATGGAATTCTGAGAAGATGTGTGATGGAGCATGAATGCTCCATGGTGCTAGCAGAAGCACATGAAGGGATAGATGGAGGGAAATATGCAGGAAATACTACAAAACAAAAGGTTTTGTGTGCATGATTATGGTGGCCTATAGTACATAAGGATGCAAAGGAATATTGTCATACCCATGATGTATGTCAGAGGGTGGAAAAAACATCTAGAAGGGATGAAATGCCACTTATGCAACAAGTAACTTTACAATTATTTGATAAATGGGTTGTGGATTTCATTGGACCCATTAACCCACCAATAAAGAGGTCAGGAGCCAGATACATCATCACTACAACAAAATACTTAACCAGATGGGAAGAAGTAGCCTAGTGAAGGATTGCAGCACAGAAAATGTAGCGCGATTTCTCTTTGAGAACATGGTGACCATATTTGGATGTCCTAGAATTTTGTTGAGTGATTAGGGACCTAATTTTATTAAGATTACAATTAGAGATATGATAGAATAATTCAAAATAAATCATCATAAGAGAACACCTTACCATCCCTAGGAAAATGGTACAACAGAATATTTTAACAAGATTCTAGAGAATGCATTGACAAATATTTGCAATGTGAAAAGGGATGATTGGGATTCGAAGGTATTAGTAGTGTTATGGGATTACAAGACTACATGCAATAAACTTACAAGAAAAAAACCATTTAGATTGGTGTATGGGAAGGAAGCAGTGATTCCGTTGGATTATTTAGTACCTAGTCTACGCATTGTAGCAATCACCAACATGATAGAAGAAGGTGTTGCACAGGAAATATTGGACCAGTTGATGGAGATGGAAGAAGACAAAATATTAGCAGGATTTCACCAGGAGGTACATAAAGTGAAGGAAAAATATTGGCATGATAGGAACATAAAGAAGAAAATCTTTAAGGAAGGAGATCTATTTCTCCTCTATGACAACAGGTATTTACAACACCTTGGGAAGTTCAAAATGCACTGGTTAGGGACTTATTAGGTAGAGGCCATCACAAATGGAGGTGTTGTGCAACTGAAATATCTTGCAAGGAATAATCTCAAAGGACTAGTGAATGGAATTCGACTGAAGTCATATCAAGACAGTCGACCTAACAACCTGAGGTAAAAATAGAGAGAGAAGATAGGGTTGTACATATTGTATATAGTATATTTTATAAGAAAAAGAAAAAAATATATAAAAAGAAGAAATGTATTAAAAAGACAAAAATATAGGACAATATTAGAGGCTTTGATGTAATAGAATTGTTATCATTAACAATGTGCCACAGAAAAACCAATGTTGAAGAGACTGCACATTGGAAAGTAGTAGACCGGTTCCAAAAGTGTAGTACACAGGAAAAAAGGAAAAAGTGACAACTGTTAGTGCGAAATAGTTGTCAGTATGTCATCCCACTATAAAGGGAAAAAAAGGGGGAAAATGTGGTAATTTGTGTTTTTTCGGAGAAAAACGAAGAGAGAAATCTAAGAGCGAGAGAGTGAGAATTTGGGAGAGAAGGTTGAGAATTAGAGATCAACAATCCGGATCTTAGAAACATTTCACCACCATGAGTTGGAGCGTCGAGCAGAGTTAGTCGAAACACGTGAAGTAGGGCTTGGGAGATGAAAACATGGATACAAGACATGTTGAAAATTGTGGATGTTGATGGAATCCATACGCTAGAATATAATCCCACTAGCACGCAAGTAGAGGAGGAACCCATCACAGGAGGTCATGCAGCCTGAGGAAGATGCGGAAAGGATAGAGTCCGACGCGTCAAGAGGAAAAGGACCAAAACAGGAATAATATTACATGGGTTCAACACAACAAGTCCTAGAGATGAAAGAAGAGAAAGACACAGAGCATGAGGGAGTACCAAAGGTTGGGGCATCATCCCCACAAGGGAAGAAGAAAGATTGAGTTGAAAGAAGCACACAAGGAATACCATTCCCACAGGTAGAATTGATGATTTTCATGCAAAAAATCCCAGAGGGAGTAAAAGTATATGATGAAATGGTAGGAGGAGTAAAAACGATGAAATACTCAGACCACAACGTGGCAAACACAATAAAATTCCCGGATTTGGTGCAACACAATTACATGGAGAGTAGAGGAGAGGGCCCATCAGGCGCACCACTGTTGGAGCCTGTACAATGGATCCTAGGTCTCTACAACACAGGGATAATGAATCTTCTAGATATACCACACTTTGGGTGCGGTAAACACATCAATGGATGTGTGAAACAACTCCTAGCAAGGGTGCATGGAGGAATTTTGTGGATGGATAGGCCAATGCCTATCAATGTGGATTTGATTTCAGTTATCACTAGGCTACCCATGGATGGGGAGAAGCCAGAGCAATATCTAGAAGATAAAATTAAGGAAAAGGCCTTCTCCGATGAAATCAAGGTGAAGTATGGCACAAATAGAGGAAACAGGGCAATCAAGATCAGTGACATAAATGATCCTGTGACAATATTTTCTACAAGGATTCTAGGGTGCAAATTAATTTGAAAATGCATGAAGGAGGAAGTACCAGCAAGAGTGGTAGTGGTTGCAATGCATTGCACGAAGTGGAGCTCAATGAGTTGGGACCCTTATTTACTCAATTCTTTCCCGGGGGACTGTAAGGACACACATGATTGGGGCTTTAAGTTCCACTATTCATGGTTACTTATCCTCAATGCACTTGTAGTATGGAAAGAACTAGCATGCAGTATGTTTTTTCAGAGAGTAGGAAAGTGTGGCGCAACCCACTACACGTCTCTTAGGAGCACAACAGAACCAAAGATGAAGAAGGTGAACAACGTTGTGATATATCTATACTTTTTGGAGATCCATAAACACTTAGATGACATGTGGAGTATTTCCTATGAGACAATCCAAGATTTTGGAGAGTTTGCCAACTTTCAGTAAACGCGCCATAGCATGTGGTTGCAGGTGAAGAGGGACCCAACCAAGGAGTAGCTACAAATGATCTATTGCATGATGATGCAAGATATACAAATGGAGGTCCAAGAGTGGATTGATGAATGGAAGGTACCAAAAATTCCAAGGACAGTTCTAGGAGGATAGACTCAGACATAGGATAGAACAGTCCCTATGCAACAGATAGGAAGAAATTGTTCCAGTAAGAAGAAGAAGACAATGCAATGTCCAGTGGGGTGTATCAACCTAATTCAAAAGAAACATAGGACACAAAAGAAACCACAGGGTGGCTCCACACAAGTCCCACCATGCACCGGACAGACACCAGGAGTTACAAGAGAACATGTGCGCACAGAAGAATAAAGGACAAAGAAACATGATATACCTACAAAGGAAGAAATTGGACTGGGGACAAGCATGGATACACAGATTCTAGAGACATCTGAGTCATTGTATGCCCAAAGGAAGAGGACAGGGGAGCAATCAAGTGACTCTAGGAAAAAGGAAAAGGCATATAGAACACCATCTCATACATCACTGACAGTCGATGATGTTGAACTAGTAGCCACAACAGTCGAAGATCGACTATCAGAGGTGTGGGAGAATGATGAGAATCACATGGATTCAATTATGGAGAAAGTACAGGAAGTGAAAAATGCATTGGATAATTTAAGGATCAGGGCAGCAACCACGGAAAGATAAACCAGTGAAAACTAGGGAAGGAATGTCTACTGGAGAAACAATGAAAATCACAACGCAAGGGAGCGTGAATTTTATCATAACACCTGAGATGTTGTTCATCGACGAGGAGGAAATAAAGAATCCCCTGAAGGAAATTGAGACATTGGACTTGGCATTGGACAATATCCCGACGAAGGAATTGTATAAATTACAGATTAGTGTCGTGCAGGAAATTCAGTCCAAGGAAATGTCTGATGCGATGAACTTACAAATAGCACAGGAAGAGATCACATTGAAGGAAGAAATAAGCTAAGTAGGGAAGGAAAATAAGAGAGCACAACAAAAGGTAGATGAGATAGAGAAGTACATTGGTGTAGTATTCCAAACCATCGCAGACAACACAAATTCAAAACAAGTATCTTCTAAGGAGAAGATGAGGAAAATAGTGCAGGCCTTGGAGAAGTACAAGAGCCAAATAAAGGTGTTGGAGGAGCACGCAATACCCACTACTCCTCCATAAGTTAGAGCATAGAGAGATAAATACGCAACAACATTTGCAGAAAAAATAGCGCAGGTGATACAACGAATAACAGAGGTGTTGGAGAAGAATGCCCAACTGTGGACATAGATCTTAGAAGATGGGATCTTGCAATATCTACAAGGAAGGGAAGATAGAGTGCATGTAGTAATGGAAGAGTTAAAATAGTGACAAAATACAATGCCACTTCCCAAGAAAATCAATACTGTGATAGAGATGAAGAGCCTATAGGTAAAAAAGAAAGTAGTGCAAGCGCATAAAATTGCAATACGGGCTCAATTGGAGCCCCTACAGGAAAATAATGAACAATTGGTCATGGAGATTGACGCAACAAAATAAAGGGTGGAGCATATAGGCTTGGATGGAGGAGAAATATTGAAACCTCTAGTCACCACGCAGATGGTAGAAGCCATGGAAAAGAAGAGTAACCAGACTCAAGAGCAATGCCAGAAAGCAACATAGATGTATGAAACACTGGCACAAGCAGCGAAAGATGCAGGATTCAGTGAGTGACTCAGGATGATTCATGATGTCAGTGTTGGGGTCCTATTGGCACAGGACAACTTTGGGAAAGAATCAAAGCAGCACCAGAAAATAAGGAGCGCACCAAAAACAAAGGAAAATAGGGAGCACTCTAGAAAAAAAGGAAAAGCAACATCGAGAAAAGTAGTTACAAAGTGGACAAATTGTTGTGGAGCAGTTAGAAAGTGGAAAGGTGTCAACTTGGAGAATGTTTGGATCGAGGATCAACCAAGATTGAGCTGTTGGAAAGTGGACAAACCTAAACCGCTTAGGGTTAGGGTTTTTGTAAGGGATTTGTCCCATTTTTGTTGTATAAGTAGAATGTATTAGGACTATGAAAAGGTTGGTGTGTTAGTTTAGATGACTTTTAGTTGGTTAGAGGAAATTTTGTTGAGAGATTGGTTAGATATTCTCATCTTTGTGAGTATTTTTGCGATCTATGGAGATCGATTGTAATGGAGGAAGAAATGTACAGTGTGCATCACTATATTTTGCATGAGGAATATGAATAAAGAGCCAAAGCGACAAATATTTATGGAAGTAGCCCAGGAGGGGGTGAACCACAGTATATATGTGTCATGTGTATGAATGTTTTCATTTCTTACGATTATATTTGAGTTAATGAGCTAAACGATACATATGCTAAAAAAAATATATGGAATAATATTGTTCACTAAGGATGAACTGATGAAATCTATAGAAAAACACTAAATAGAGGAATGTCATAGTTAGTATTCATATGTGAATCTTATGTTACAGTAGATGAATATATGTCATTTGGTATATGTTGTTATAATGGTCAATGAAGTCAGTTGGAATGGTTGAGTCATTGGTTTGAGATAAGGTCTTTCTAGGGCTAGCTTGATAAATGAGGGTTTTTGAGCTACTTGTTGAATAGATCTAATTCCCTTGAGAGAGATACACATCCCATCTCTTGGTTGCATAAATCTGATTCATGCATCCACCCATTGAAGCCATCTCAGGTGAGACTACACAGTGTAGCTTGTGTGTTGTGTTTCCTTCTGGTATCCAGAAGGGCCGATGGTAGAACGAAAGTTGGTAATCCTATAATTAAAACCTGGTTCAGCCCACAAGAAGCCAAGAGTAATGAACATTCTCAAGTAGCAGTGGTCCCTATCATATCTGCAATTGATACTACCCATGTATCTTCCTTTCCAAGAAGGTCAGTCCCATCTTCTCTTATTCTTGATAATATTCAACTAATTTAGGACATTGTCCTATCATTGGATAGATATATTTTTTATGACAAGTCCAATACTATTTTGAAGAGGAAAAATAAAAAAAAGAAAGAAAAAAATGTTGGCAAATAAAATGGAACATGACATAAAACAGAGAACACAACACTACAAATAGTCAAGGAGAAAATAAAAAAATTTGAAGAAAGAAGGTGGCGCCTAAAAACACAGTTATAACACCTAATCACAAAACATTGTGATCAGAACATCACAATGCATATTGCACATATTTATCTACATGATATGTTTTTCAACTCAACTTGCATTCTGCTATATCATAATGACCCAAGGAGTCTTCTTTTATAGTCATAAGATCTAACAGACTCCCATAGAATCTGAAATATCTTGTCCACATATAACTGTCGGTGGTTAGAATTGATTCCACAAAATCCATTCTACCAAGTCATATCAATAAGAGTTGATCAATCACCCAATTATGTTTTATTGTTGTTCGACTCTCTGACCGACAAGAATGTCAACTACCTAACTGAATGATGTGGTGTGTTATTCGATCGTTCGACCAACTGTCTCTAGATTTCGGTTGACCTCTCAACCGACTAAACTCGGGATATGTGTGATAAATATTAATGCTTGATGTTCCAACACCCCCCACATCATCACATATCTCTGGAGATTCAGGAGGTGAAATTACATCACTAGAGAACCCCCCTATAATTGAATCTTCCTGAAGCCCAAGCAAAATTTGAGGCTTGATAAATATGGCTTCAGCTAAAGGTTTAGTGAAGATATTAATGTCATCATGAACCAACTATCACAAATAGTGAGCATGGATCTCAACATGCTTCATCTTACCGTGAGAAATAGTATTTTCAACAACCTGTATGGCACTTCAATTGTCACAGTAAATTCTAGTCAAGGTGTGAGTAGGAAATCCAAGTTCATCCAAAATTTGACGAATCCAAATTTCTTCAGTACCTACTTGAACAATGCCACAACATTTTTCTTCTATAGTCAAAAAAGAGACTAAATTATTTTTCTTGCATGAACATACCATAAGACTAGTGCTATAGAGAAACATATACCCAAAAATGGAATTTCGATCATCTTTATTTCTATCCCAGTTGGAGTCAGTGAATCCAACTAGTGAATTTGAGCTATGACAATATTTAATACCCAAGTGAGCAATACCCTTGAGATAACGAAAAATTTGTTTGACTACCTTCTAGTGGATTTCTCTAGGATATTGCATAAACCAAGAAACCACACTAACAACAAATGAAATATCATGTCGACTATGTGTAAGATAGATAATATTATCGACCAATTGTTGAAAGAGAGTAACATTGACAATGGGTGTTTGACATGTTTTAGTAAGCTTCACTCCGGAATGAAAGGGAGTGGAACATGGATTGAAATAATCCATATTAAAACATACATATCCATTACATATTTAGACTGAGAAATGAAAATACCATCAAAAATTGGTAATACTTGAAGACTCAAAACATAATTCAAAGTACCAAGATCTATCATATCAAAGGAGTCAACAGAATATTTCTTCAATCTAAGGATGAGAGAATTATTGTTTCCAGTAATGAGTAATTCATAAACATATACAAAAGCAATCAGAGTGTCTCCATTGGAGTGGAGAACATACAAGATGTGATCATATTCACATTGTTTGAATCCAAGGAAAGAAATAAGTTGTCGATATTAATGTACCAAGATCGAGGAGCCTACTTCAAACCATAAATCAACTTCTTGAATCGACACACCAAATTTGAATCAATCACAAAACTAGGTGGTCGTTCCATGTAAATTTCCTCAAATAGGTCTCTATGAAAAAAAGATCTCTTCACATACATCTTATGAATATTCCATCCAAAGAGAACAATGAGGAAAATAATTAGGCAAACATAGTTCATCTTTGCAATGGGGGAAAAGGTTTCAGTATAGTTAATTCCTTCTTGTTGAGAAAATAACTTTGTGATGAGGCGAGATTTATGTCACTCAACAACACCTTCAGAGGTAAATTTGGTCATGTATTCCCATCAAAACTTCACAATGTTATTTCCATGTGGTCGAGGAACCAAGTCCTAGGTTTGATTCTTTGATAAGGAATCAATTTCAGACTTCATTTCTTGTTCCCATTCAGGCCAACCTTTGGAATCTGATTAGGAAATAGGTTTGAAAGTTTCAAGAACATGAGTCATAAAGGAAACGTTGGAAAGTTGCTTATGACTTCGATCTTGTCGTCCACAAGAGGCATATCTAGCATCAACTCTAGTGGTTTCAATTTTCTTGGAAACCCATCAGGGAAGAAAAGTGACAGATGAATCATGATGCACGACAGTGGGTGGATAAAACATAAGAGGGTCTTCAGTTGGTGGACCAGTCGAAACAGAGGCATCAGACCAGTTGACACAAATATCGATGAGTGAGTTGAAATAGGTGGATTTGATGAACCAATCGAAGGATTAAAGAGAGGAGAAAGATAACCAATGTCCAAAATAGTGTCGAAGGGAGCATCCTACAATAACATATAAGATAATTTCAACAACTTAACTCTGGAAGAATTCTCACCAAACTGAACATTACGTTGGACAATGATTTGTTGTCGAATGAGATCAAATAGTCGATAGGATTTCGAATCTACAGAGTATCCCATCATGATGAAAGCATGAATCTTTGCATACAACTTATTTTGATAGTCATCAAGAATGTGATCCCAAGAAACACATCTAAACACACAGAAGTGAACAACAAAGGGTTTCATTCCATAGCATCGTTCAACTGGAGTCATTGAAGGAACAACTCGAGTCGAGATGCAATTGAGCAGATAATTTGCATAGTATACTGCTCCAGCCTAGAAGCGAGGGAGCAAATATTTATTCTGTAGTAGACATCTATCCATCTCGACTAATGTATGATTCTTACATTTTGCAACTCCATTCTATTGAGGTGTGTGAGGAACTAACTTCTACCAATCAATACCATATTGAAGTAGGTATTATTCAAAAGGTCAATTGACATAATCACCACCATTTTCTGATCTCAAACACTTGATGGATCGACCACATTTATTTTCAGCAAAGGCGTGGAATTATTTGAACTTATCAAAGAAAATATTTTTATTCTTCGGGAAAAAACCATTGTTAAATGAGAGAAATCATCAATGAAAGCAATATATCCCTTGCACCTGCCAGTGAATGTATATTAAGAAAATAGACATCAATGTGAATGTTGGTGTGTGTCCAAATCACTCTAGACCACCACTATGGTGCATTGGTTCTCCTCTAGTGTGCATTCATTGAGTTATATAGAGTATATCATGTGTAAATTATTCATTATTCGTTACTGTTAATGAGAATTCTTCTATTCTTTCTCTCCTTCTTCTTTCTCAATTTCTCTCTGCAAATGTGTGTAGTATTTTCTAGCTAAATCTATTCTATGCAAGTTCAACACATTTACAAACCATCCATGAAAGGAAGCATCTCTAATAATTATAATAACTATTTATTATTATTATTATTATTATTATTATTATTATTATATATTAATATTATTATTATTAATTATTAATTATATTATTAATTATTAATCTGGGAGAATGTCTTTCGGGTGTTGTACAAACATCAACACTCCCTCTCAACGAGGGAGACATTATGCACCTCAAGTACCTCAAATATTCTTTCCTTTGAAAACTATGCATAGGCTATTCATCACTAGCCAAGTCAACATGGCTAACTCATCCTCCTTATCCAAGTTAGTATGGCCACTCTGGGAGGATGTTTTCATGATGCATCTAACTTCAACACTCCTTCTCAACTAGAGAGACATGTTGCATCACGTCAAGATTCTTGATTTTGAACTTTGAGGCCAACTCTCTCTTATAGTTTTCAATGAGCCTTTGTTGATTTAATTATCTCTGGCATGCACCGAGTTGATCTAATTATCACCAGCATGCACCCAGTTAATTATTTCCAATGATATACAATATTACTTTAGTAAACTCTAGAACATTACTAAGTAATTACACTAAGAAAATTTCAACTACTTAGAAACTTTGGTCTCTTCCTTAGATCACTTCCCATGTGTGAGAGAGAAAAAATATGTGTGTCTATTGTTATGTATTTCAAGTGTCTTTTTATAGTAATATTAAATTAATCCAAAGAGACACGTCTTTTTGAAAATTAAATTAAATTTTCTTTCTTTTAAATAGTTGGATAATACTTCTCATAACTACCCAAAGATTAACAGTAATTTGGTTATAATCCATCCACATAGTATTTGACTTTGTTAAATTATTCCTCCATAATTCATGCAATTCTTTGCATAATTCTAAGTAGAAGTAAATAAGCAAAACATTCTTCATATTTAGGTAATTAGACATTTTTACTAGAAATTACTGCCCACCATAATTTATGGAATTCTTTCTATAATTTAGGTAGGAGTAAAAGGTAAATATGTTGTACATAGAGATTGTAACAACCCCATAAATATTCCCAACATTTTACTGTACTCTCATTTTCTTGGGCCCTCCAATGAGGGAATCAAGCCCAGTCTCGCTCTGATACCATGTTGATTTTTTCTTATATGAGATGATATGATAGATTCATATTACAATGATGAATGTGCCAAATATATAGAGAACCTAAACGCACATATGGTGACCATCCATGAAAGGATGCATATCTAATAATTATAATAACTATTTATTATTAGTATTAGTATTAGTATTAATTAATACTTATATTATTAATTATCAATTTGGGAGAATGTCTTCCCGATGTTGTACTTCATTCTTCTATGAGAAGAAGGGCTAGAATGTCGGGGTTGATGCAACTAATAGAAAAATGATAAAAAGGAAGAATGTTATAAAACAAATAAGAATAACGGGACAATAAATGACCAACTCAAAATCCTATGGTTATCTTAAGCTCTACCCCCTCTAATGGTAATCGCCTCTAGTCCTAATACATTGAATGCATAACCATAAGGAATTTATCTCAGTAAAAAATGATCAAAGAAAGAACAAGTGCTTGAAACTTGAAAAGGGGACTTGCAATGCAATAAAATAATATAAAAAGGAAATATAAGGGGTTTGGAATGCAAAACGTACCGAGGAAAGGGTATCTCAAGCAGCAAGCACTCCCTCTACAAAGTTAAGAACCAAATATAAAAATAGCATTAAAACCTCAGAATAAGTACTCTACGCCTTGACAAAGAGAGAAATTCAGATAATAAGCCTCTTCGAGGGGGAAACCTCCTTATACATCACATGAATTCACAAAAAAAGATGATTCCAAATGAAAAGGTCTCCTTGGTATATATAGGAAACTAGGAGGTACAATTACAACTAATGGACCCAAGTCGACATAAATAAAATAACAATACTAATGTAATATGCCCCAATTAAGGGCTAATGTGCCACGATTTAGGGCTTAACATGCCCCTCCCCTTCAGAAAAGTGGTGTCCTCAATGCTTGAGTAGTTTTGGATAATTGTGTATAAAATACTCATCTTCCCACATGGAATCTTCAGCAAGTAGTTTCTTCCACTTAATGAGATACTCTAAAATTGATCTATTCCTCAGCTAGTGAATTCTTGTGTCAGTGATAGCTTCAGGCTCCAATATGATTTTTCCTTTCTCGTCAAGTTATAGCAATATAGTTTGAATTGGGATATTGTCACCTATAAAATTATTTAAGAATGAAACATGGAAACTTGGGTGTACTCACGAAGATGTAGGCAGCTCCAATTTGTATTCCATAGTACCAATATTTTGCAACACCTTATAAGCGCCATAGTACTTTGGTGATAATTTATTATCGTTCTTAGATTTCTTGAGGGAAACATGTTTGTATGGTTGTAGTCTTAAAAATATCCAATCCCATACTTCATAACTTCTTTAACTACGATGTTTATCTTCTTGTTGTTTCATGTGATTATGTGCCATGTTCAGGTTGTCCTTTAAGATTTGGAGAACGTGTTGTTGATTCTCTATGTGATATTCCACTGCTTGAACCTTAGATTTTTATTTTAGATAAGAAGTGATGGACGGTGGGTGATATCCATAAAGTTCCATAAATGGTGTCATTTTCATTGCATTATGAAAGGAAGTGTTATACCACTATTCTGCCAAGGGTAACCACTTGAACCATTGTGTTCATTTATCAAAGACAAAGAAATGAAGGTATCCTTCCACACATTTGTTCACTATCTCGGTTTTTCCATCAAATTGAGGATGATAAGATGAGTTATGGGCCAATTGATTACCCAAACAAGAAAACAATTATTTCCAAAAATGTCCAGTTGTTGGTTTGGTGTTTTGACTATTTTTCCAATGGCCAAATCCTTTTTTCATATGACAATTATAGACTCTATGCTCTTATTTATCTCTTTTTAAAGGTATTATCAGGTTTTGTGCATCAATTCACCATTGAACAACATGAGGTATGTGTAATTATTGTTTTGTAATGATTTTATGTTAATTCATATTCAATTAAATGATTACAATGTCCTAACGTTTCTTGTTTTCTTGCAACATGCCAAAAAAATTGATCTGGCCCTCCATCTAGTCCTTCGTCTGGACCTCCATCCAGACCTTCATATGTACCTTCATTTGTCTCTTTTCTAGGAAGTTAACTTTGAGCTCAATTTGTGGGAAGATGAAGTTGAATCAGAAACATCTGACACATGGGTTTTGTGCCCAATTTGCCCAATTAGGTACATCATAGGTTGTTTCCTAAAATTGTGGACAGATTGAAAGAAGTTTGTGGTCCTCGATTGGGCTCTCCAACCCTCGATCTGGTACTCCATCTGGCACTTGGAGCGCAGTAGAGTTGGTAGTTAGCATATCGGCGGGATGCTATGGGCGAATCGGGAACATGGGTTTTGTGCCCACTCACGCCCTCTAGCTATGGAACTCAACACATCCAGACTTGAGCAATTGAAGAGGACGCTATTTTGAGCTCATGAGACTATTGGAAAATATTATTTTTGTTAATGTAATTTAATGAATTTTTGTTTTTAGAGAGTGTCGACCCTTCCAGTGGTCGACCTCTCAAGCTCTGTATAAACTCTATAAATACATGTTGTCTATGCCATGTTGTCTCGATTTGGCTGTAAACTTTGTTTTGATGATCAATACCAATGTTGTGTTAATTATGTGACTGCATTTTTCTATTGAAGTAGCACCACGACCTTCTGGGGCGCCCACCAGTGGTCTGGGTAGTTTTTCATATCAGTATATATTTGTATTTTCATATTTAGCTTTTAAAAATTACTAATTTTGAATTGTTGGTTTAATTCATGTCACTGTGTATATCTCTTCAATTTCGAATTACTTTCTTAAATTGTATCACTGTATGTCTCCTCTAACTTGAAGCTCACTTATTGGATTTCGTGTATATCAGAGAGCATTTGTGGACGTCCATATTTACTTGACTATATTTTGATTTCTAATATCTTGATTGCATGTTGTAGTTCACTTATTTGTAAGTTGTTTAATTATGGCATCATGTCTCTTTTCTCTCTTTATTAAGTTGTAAATCATTTTACATATTAGTTATTTAGATAGTGCATACTTTAATAAGTTGTAATTTCTTAATACTACTCATAAATTTACATGAACAATTCACTTTATTTTCAACATTAGAATGCTACGATCAGAGTACAATTTGAATTATGATTTTTAATTATATCCTAGTTACAATTTTGAGTTATGATTTTTAATTAGTAATAGTTATGAGTTTATAGATTTGCATAAACTGTTTATATGAGTTATGATTTTTAATTAGTACTAGTTATGAGTTTATAGATTTGCATAAACTGTGAATTTTATTTCCAGCACCAGAGTGATAGATAGGAACTAATTTCAAATCTCTTTACACAAGGTTTATAGACTGTAGCAGATTAGTGTAAGATAAGAGTAATTGATGTTGTAGGAGTGTTTACTTATTCAAAGATTTCTTGCTTATTCAAATAGTTTATTGCTTAGACTAATTGTTCATAGTGATATATTGGTCTTCAAGACTTGATTATTTAGAATAATGAGCTCACTATTCATAGATGAAGATTACTCTGTAAATTTGAATTAAATCTCTTCATTATTTGAGTTTATTGGCATTAGATTAGATTAGGCTAGACTAGGCTAGATTAAATCTCTAAACCTACAAATACAGTGTTGGCACCTCGAAGCCTACAAGCCCCGTGTTGACAATTTAATGTCAAAATAGATAGCATATATTTCACTTGAGATTTTTGGCATCGTTGCTATCTATATATTTCACTCGAGTGAAATATATGCTATCTATTTCGACATTAAATTGTCAACCTGGGGCTCGTAGGCTTCGAGGTGCCAGCACTGTATGTGCAAGTCTAGAGCTTTAATCTAGCCTAGTATAGTCTAATCTAATCTAAAGCCAATAAACTCAAATAATGAAGATCTTTAATTTAAATTTACAGAGTAATCTATAGCTATGAATGGTGAGCTCATTATTCTAAATAATCAAGTATTGAAGAAAAATCTATCACTATGAACAATTAGTCTAAGCAAGAAACTCTTTGAATAAGAAAGAAATATTTGAATAAGTAGACACTCCTTCAACATCAATTACTCTTATCTTACACTGATCTGCTACAGTCTATACACCTTGTGCAAAGAGATTTGAAATCATCTCTTATGCTATCACTTTGGTGCTAGAAATAAAATTAACAATTTATGCAAATATATAAACTCATAACTAGTACTAATTAAAAATCATAACTCAAAATCATAACTAGGACATAATTAAAAATCATAATTCAAATTGTACTATGATCCTAGCATTCTAATGCTGAAAATAAAGTGAGCAGTTCATGTAAATATACGAGTAGTATTAAGAAATTACAACTTAATAAAGTAGGCACTCTCTAAATAACTAATCTGTAAAATGATTTACAACTTAATAAATAGAGAAAAGAGACATGATGGCATAATTAAATAGCTTACAAACGAGTGAACTACAACCTGAAATCAAGATATTAGAAATCAAAATATAGTCAAGTAAATATGGACGTCCACAAATGCTCTGTGATATACATGAAATCCAAGAAGTGGGCTGCAAGTTAGAGGAGATATACAATTTAAGCAAGTAATTCGAAATTGAAGAGATATACATAGTGATATGAATTAAACCAACAATTCGAAATTAGTAATTGATAAAATCTAAATATGAATATGAAAATATATATTGATATGAGCAACTACCTAGACCACTGGTGAGCCCCCCAGAAGGTCATGGTGCTACTTCAATAGAAAAACACAGTCACAGAATTAACACAACATTGGTATTGATCATCAAAACAAAGTTTACAGCCGAATCGAGATAATGTTTGTGTGTGTGTGTGTGTGTGTGTGTGTGTGTGTGTGTGTGTGTGTGTGTGTGTGTGTGTGTGTGTGTGTGTGTGTGTGTGTGTGTGTGTGTATTTGTTTTTCTTCATGGCATATACAATAGGTATTTATAGATTTCATACAAATCTTGAGAGGTCGACCTGGGTTGACACTCTCTAAAATCAAAAATTCATTAAATTACATTAACAAAAAGCATCTTGTCCAATAGTCTCGTGCGCTCAAAATAGCGTTCTCTGCAACTGCTCAAGTCTGGATGTGTTGAGTTTCATAGTTGGAGGGTGTGAGTGGGAACAAAACCCATGTTCCTGATTCGCCCATAGAATCCCATCGATATGCTAACCTCCAACTCTACTGCTCTCCGAGTGCTAGATCGAGTGTCGAATGGAGTACCGGATTGAGGGTTGGAGGGTCGGATCGAGGACCATGAACTGCTCTCAATCCATCCATAATTTTAGGAAACGACTTGCAGGGGACCTAGTTGGACATATTGGGCACAAAACCCATGTGTCATATTTTTCCGATTCATCTTCATCTTCCCACAAATTGAGCTTGAAGTTAACTTCCTGGAAAAGGGTCGGATGAAGGTCTGGATGGAGGTCCGGACGAAGGACTAGATGGAGGGTCAGATCATGTTTTTTGTCCTGTTGCAAGCAAACAAGAAACGTTAGGAAATTGTTTTCATTTAATTGAATATGAATTAACATAAAATCATTACAAAACAATAATTGCACATACCTCATGTTGTTCCATGGTGAATTGATGCACAAAACCTAATAATACCTTTAAAAAGAGATAAATAAGAGCATAGAGTGTATAATTTTTGTATGCAAAAAGGATTTGCCCATTGGAAAAACAATCAAAACACCAAGCGTTGTCAAAACACAAGTCCGTGATGTACTATTTTTGTAAACACTTATGACATTTTGACCGATATATATATATGGATATACATTTTGGGATCTTGGTAATGTGTACATGTGGTGTGTGTTTTTTTTTTATGATGTCTAATGTATGTGTTATGATAGATTATTGATGTGATAAATGCCAATCTAATACTAGGTTAGCCATATTATCTGCTATTTGATTAAATTGTCTTGGAATATGTGTGAATGTGATGGAATCAAATTGTCGAGATAATAGTCTAAATTGCAGGTATTTGCGAAAGAGGCAAGGATCGTGAACGTGGTACACGTTATTGAGCTGGAGGACGACCAATTGGGTGTTAATATTATGGTAGTTGCGGGAGGTATTTACCCCCACGTGTGAACCTGATGAGAATAGAAGACTCTGGGAAGCAAGAGAAACCCTAATGAGTTGGATAATAACCCTAGAAGCCTTGTCGGCTCAAGAAGATAATTTATATTAAGCTATTAGCCTCCAAGAGAAGAAGTCATCCAGAAATAATAATAATATACTGAACAAACACATACCCAGAAGGATAAGTTGGCCCCAACAAAAGTGGCAGGATTACTATAAATACAGGGCGCCAGTTCTCATTTGCAGCATCTCAGAATTGCAGTTATGCAGTTTGGTGCACACTGCAGTTGCAGTTTGGTGCACAGGTTTGGAGGAGGGTTGCAGGTACAGCTGCAGCATCAGCTAGTTTCAGTATTGGCTTGGATATCTCTTGGCTAGGGTTTGGGACTATCTGATCAGCTTTTGTGATGCGCTATCCTTGGGGATTGATGCGCTACTCTTTGTTCGGCTATCTAGCCTAGGGTTTCCTTTCGGAGGAGTTCTCAACCAAGGTTAAGGTGCTCAAAGGGAGGCTTCGACCTGTGGTTGGGTGACGAGGGTATCGTCAATGGTAAAATGAGCACACCATATTCTATATTCTAACAGGTTATGGGCCCACACCCCTTCAGTCAGCCTAAAATGCTGGAAGGAAACATAGCCGCTAGACATTGAGCTCGTTGAGGAACTGCCGCTAGGGTTACTAGTAGGAGTAGTTTCCAAAATCACTGCAGCTAGGGTTACTAGCAGAAGCAGTTGTAGAAACCCTAAACCTCTTTTTGAGGCACCTTAAGTGACGATATTGACCTAATCTCTAGATAGATCAGTGCGCCCTAGCCCAACGCATCTCTTGATACTCTCAGAAGGCCAAGACGTGAAGTTTGGATTTCTGGTCAAATCTAGGGTTTGACCAAGTCAAGCAAGCCATGACAAACTCTATGAAGTCTGAGAACAAGATAGATGGAGCCTCTAACTTCAGAGCATGGAAGACAAGGATTGACCTCATTCTTGCTAAGAATAAAGTGCTGGATATTGTGAAAGGAAAGATCGTGAAGCCAGAGTTTAAAGAAGGAGAAGAGAAGGAACCGTAGAATGTTGCAACTATGGAGAAGTTCAAATATGTTGACATCAATGCCATGAGTATCATAGTGGATTCCATAAAATACCACTTTATACCCTACATCTCCCATCTTGACTCATCGAAGAAGATGTACGATGCCCTAACAAATCTCTTCTTAGTCAGAAACATTGGACAAGTTATGAGTTTGAAGAATGAGCTCTGTGACATGAAGATGAATGATGACAATAGCATAAAATCATACTTTGTAAAGATCTCCCAGTTAAGATATCAACTACAAGATATTGAAGAGATCACTTCAGAAAAGGAATTGGTGAACATAGTACTCAATGGTCTTCCCATGACATGGGATGTATTTTCCACAAGCATGAACACAAGGAAGGAGTACCCGACATTTGAAGAACTTTGTACTTGTTGTGCTCAAGAAGAATCAAGGATCAATGCAAAAGACAAACCTCAAAAGAAGTATGATGATCAAGCCTTCACAGCAAGATTCAAGAACTTCAAAGACAAAAGAAAGTTCGATTTAAGAAGGAATGCAAAATAAAGAAAAGACATTTCAGAAATACAATGCTTCAACTGTCAAAAGTACGGTCACTACAGGAATCAGTGTCCTGAGCTAAAGAAAAGGAAAGAGAAGCATGAAGCATCAATTTCCGAAGAAAAGGAAGCTACAAAGAAGACTAAGCAGGATGGAAGAGACTTCTTCTACTAAAAGGTAAACAACACTATTCTTATTTTCTGTACATATCTTGCTCGCATCGTCTTTGTACATATCTTGTATATCTATCTCTTAGAAGATAATGTGTTCCAAGAAGAACTATACATATGGAAGAACAATAAGACAAGAATGAATATCATTAGATATTACACATGAAAAGAATGAAATATATCATGTGAAAGCTATTACAAGATAAGCCGAAATCAGAATCAATCTTGAAAAGACTTAGAAGTCATACATCAAGAGAAATTGGAGAAAGACTTATGACAACAACTAAAACGGAAGCATGGACTATGTTAGACAAAGAGATCCAATTATATATTGTAGAAGACAATAAGGATGCAGATGAAAGTATGGACTCTATCAATATGGAAGGAGCCGATTATATGCACTCTTACATGAAGCAAGGATTAGGAGGGAGCTAATCCTATGATCCATTGAAGATGATGAAATATATATATATATATCCATGGTAGTAGTCATGAAATACAGTACGTGTTCATCTCAACCACAGAAGAAGACCTCTTCAAAGAGAAGCCTTAAATCATTTCTGGTTGTCCATCCAGATCCGTGATCCTATGATGAAAGGTAGAAGTGGAATCTCCAGGGCATGGAATCTATAAGAAACTCCATGGACCCAAAAGTAAAAGAAAAACATGAAGAGGAACATAAGGATTCCAAGAAATAAAGAAGAACCAGAAAAACCAGTCATTCTATCAAGAATCACAAGATTACCAGCCTGATATGATCTCACTAAAAGCAATCAAGCAGAAGAACTAAAAGTCGTGATGAAGAACAGTGTACGGAAGACTTAAGACTTATGAATAAAAGCATTGCAAGATCGAGAACCAGAGGTTCTCCCAGATGGAGGGAGAAGACTATGATGATTGATTGTTCCAATACACCAGACTTATCTCTATATAAGTCATTATATCATCTGCAACATCCATGATTCAAAATTCTACATCAGAAGAATGCAAAGAACGTTCTCCAGAGAAATCAAATAAAGAAAGTATAAAGAGAAATCTCAAGACTTTGAGACATACCAGAAAGAGACTCTTATATGCAGATAAGAAGAAGACAACTTGGTGGAGAACCTCCAGTGCACAACATAAGCGTGGTGAAGACTTCCTATAACATCAAGATGACTACTCAGAAGATCAAATCTCATGATGAAAGAAGAAGTGCCACATGGATATGTTACAGTTCTCCAACTATGATATACTCTACTATTCATATCTACATGAAGCCTTCAAAATGTTCCAGACCACAGTACAAGCATTACACTACCCATGATGAAGTCCAGAAAGAAGAAAATGATTTCTCCAATACATATCTCCACAGATGAGCAGATAAGAATACATTTTGGTAAATCCTCTATCAGAAGATCAAATCTCATGATGAAAGAAGAAGTGCCACATGGATATGTTACAGTTCTCCAACTATGATATACTCTACTATTCATATCTACATGAAGCCTTCAAAATGTTCCAGACCACAATACAAGCATTACACTACCCATGATGAAGTCCAGAAAGAAGAAAATGATTTCTCCAATACATATCTCCACAGATGAGCAGATAAGAATACATTTTGGTAAATCCTCTATCCAAGATGAAAGGACTTGCATACTCAAGCTAGAGCTCGTGGAAATAAATCTATCAACCGGAAGGGAAGACTCTCCAAACTAGAAGAAGGTATGCAAACATTTATTTTTGTGATTTAAATAACTCTCCAGTTAGGAGGGAGCATTTATTTGCAATTGAAAAAATAGTCCAGATTGGACAGATGCTTTCCTGTTCGGAAAGTGGATTGAGATTTCTGATGGACAATGACTTCCCATTGTAGTTAACATGGGAGGCAGACTGATTGTTGATGTATCATAGACAGCTACTTCCCTTTATGGGGAGTGGTCTAGGATAGTCATTCTTCTTGGCAATCACTCTGAGTAGTGGTCAAGTAGAATGGTCCGCCTCGTCGGGCATTCATTCTTTCGAAGTTCACAGTTGTGGGCAGTTTTGAAGAATCGTCCATTTTGGAGGTTGATGCAGGACAAACATTCCTCGAGGGAAGACTCATTCTCTCCAGGTTACACTTTTTTTAGTGTCGGATGAATGGCCCAGGGGGGGGGAATGGTCCAAACAGTTATTCCTTAAGGGCAGACTCATTCTCTCCAGTTTACACTTCATTTACTGTCGGAGGAATGGCCCAAGGTGGCGAGTAGTCTAGGTTCAACAATCAAGGACAGTTATTCCTTGAGGGTAGACTCATTCTCTCTAGGTTACACTTTGTTTAGTGTCGGAAGAATGGCCCAGGGTGGGGAATAGTCTAGGACAGTCATTCCTTAGGGAAAACTCATTCCCTCCAGGTTACACTTTGTTTAGTGTCGGAGGAATGGCCCAGGGTAAGGAATGGTCCAAACATTTCTCAAGGGAAGACTCATTCTCTCTAGGTTACACTTTGTTTAGTTTCGGAAGAATGGCCCAGGGTGGGAAATGGTCCAGGTTCAGAAATCAGAAACAATCCTTCTTCCTTGGTTGAGAAGAATGGGGTAGATAGCCCATTATTGATATTCTATATTGAGGGCAGACATTCCTTCAGACCTCACAGATGTGAGTGAAAGATTGGCTGAGATGATAATTATTGTTGTTCTATACTGAGGGTAGACACTCTTTCAGATCTCACAGACGTGAGTGAAATATTGGCGCAGATGATTCAGTTTTTATCATAACATTGTTTCTATGTAGATGAAGACTATTGTGGTGGAAAACATTCTTTCAGATCTCACAGACGTGAGTGAAAGATTGGCCCAGATGATATAGTTTCTATCATAACATTGTTTCTATGCAGGATGCTCTTAGATGTTTGTTATGAAGACTATATGACAGTAGATGAGGACTATTGTGGTGAATATGTTTCACCTTACGTTGTTGATCAAGTATTTGTGTGTTACTTGATGTGGTAGTTAACCACTGGATTGTAGTTATGTACTACTATGAATAGACACAGGTGTGTTCTATCCTTGTTCTAATTGCCTTGAAGACTATCAGTAGTTTATTGGAGATAATGATCATTCAAATGAATGATGAACAAATATTTTCCAGACGGAAAACAGTTCAGAGCTTTTACTCCTCTTGTATCACTCCATGGTGAGATTGACTTTTCCAGCATCATATATAATTACTCATATGAAGTATAGTTTTGAGAATTGATGCAGCTGATGGTGATGGTGATGCTCATGATCTAGTCATGAAATAGTCCAGATGACTATATTGATGCTACCGGGTAAATGGTATGTTTTGTGCTCAAGACCATTACCTATAAATACCTCTATAGCTAGGAGGGAGTGTTAATATTATGGTATCTGTGGGAGGTATTTACCCCCATGTGTGAACTTGACGAGAATAGAAGACTCCGGGAAGCAAGAGAAACCCTAATGAGTTGGATAATAACCCTAGAAGCCTTGTCAGCTCAAGAAGATAATTTATATTAAGCTATTAGCCTCCAAGAGAAGAAGTCAGCCAAAAATAATAATAATATACTGAACAGACACATACCTAGAAGGAGAAGTCGGCCCCAACAAAACTGGCAGGATTCCTATAAATATAGGGCACCAGTTCTCATTTGTAGCATCTCAGAATTGTAGTTCTACAGTTTGGTGCACACTGCAGTTGCAGTCTGGTGCACAGGTTTGGAGGAGGGTTGCAGGTACAGCTGCAACAGTAGCTAGTTTCGGTATTGTCTTGGATATCTCTTGGCTAGGGTTTGGGACTATCTGATCATCTTTTGTGATGCGCTATCCTTGGGGATTGATGCACTACTCTTTGTTTGTCTATCTAGCCTAGGGTTTGCTTCCGGAGGAATTCTCATTCAAGATTAAGGTGCTCGGAGGGAGGCTTCAGCCTATGGTTGGGTGACGAGGGTATCGTCAATGGTAAAATGAGCACACCATATTCTATATTCTAACACTGGGAATCAAGAAAAATGCTAAGGTGAAGAATATGGAGATGACTAGCCTCAACGAGGAGACCAATGACGGCGATGTATTTTTCTAGATTGTTGGTGGCTGAGCATAAACATATGTCTATGGTGTGGAGCAGGTCATGTGAAGGTGAATAGAGGGCCCAAGTAGTTGAAGCGAGATTCTAAGTCCAATAGCTAGCTCTGTCGGTGTAACCGATGTGGTAAGCTGATGGGGGTGGCATATATCAATAACAAAAGTGATAGATTAGATGAGAGGTATGGATAAAAGAAGATTAAAAACTCTACAAAAGATGTAAAAAAAAGAAAAATCCTAGTGTAGTATGGCTACGCTCAGGTGTAAAATTTCTTTAAGTACAACCCGTTGACGGGTTCTTTGAGAGGATGGCCTTTGGGGGAGGCCAGGATGTATGCGCCTTTAATGAGGCAATGTTGGATTATGTATGGTCCATGCCATAGGCACTCAATATTTCCATGGCCAAGGGTATCATGAGCGATGTCGTAAGCAAGGACGAGGTCCCCTTCATTGAATGAGCGAAGGTTGACATGGTGATCAAAGGTGGCTTTTGATCGTTGTTTGGCTTCCTCATTGTTCTGTAATGAGGATCGATGATCTTCATCTAGGGACTCTAAGTTCAGCAAACGCTTCTCCATTGGAGTAGTTTCGAGTAATAGCTCGATAGCGGTGCATAAGGTGGGGATATTGCGCTCGATGGGGAGAGTGGCCTCAACTCCATGGACTAGATGAAATGATGTGAAACCAGTGGTAGTTTTGATTGTCGTGCGGTAAGCCTAGAGCGCGGAAAATAACATATGATGCCAATTGGTCTTATGTTTGTTAACTGTGCGCTGCAACATGGTTTTGAGGACCTTGTTAACAAATTCTACCTGTCTGTTGGATTGAGGGTAGTATGGTGAGGCGAACTCGTGGGAAAAGCCTAACCTGGATGAGAGTTCAATGAAAATCTCATTCTCAAAATGTTTCCCATGATCAGAGACTAGTTGGAGTGGTACTCCAAAGTGGGATATGACATGGTTAAAGAAAAAATGTGTTGCTATGTCAGCAGTGTTGTTGAAGGTAGGCATGGCTTCGTCCCACTTTGTGAAGTAATCAACTACAACGACTATGTATTTGTGTCCATTGTTGGATGGAGGATTGCAAGTCATGAATTCGATGCCCCATTTGAAAAAGGGCTTTGCGGTAATGACTAGGTGTAGAAGAGCAAGTGGTGTGTGTGCTTTGTTGGCATAAAGATGGAATTTATCACATCGCTTCATGACATGAATGCAATCGTGAAATAATGTAGGCCAAAAGTAACCTGTGCGGATGATTTTCTGGGTAGTGGTCATCCTGGAGAGATGGCCCCCGCAAGCATCGCTGTGGAATTCATTCAATACTCTATCAGCCTCGTCAATAGTCAAGCATCAACGAAGTATGGTGTCAACCCCTTGCCGATATAAGATATCCCCGATGAGGAGGTTGCGGGGTGACTGGTAACGAATACGTCAATGATCATCTCTGGAGAGGCGGTTTCTGAATTTTTGTGTTCGGAGATAGACGAGAAGATCGTCGTACCAATGGTCATCCAAGGGGATGTAGAAAAGATGTTCATCGGGGAAGTCGGTATTGACAGGGGGACTGGTAGTAGCGGAGGGAAAATTTGTGATGAGTTCGGCAAGGACGTGAGATTTCTTTCTCTTAGGTGTTGAAAATTCAAGATCGTACTCTTGCAAGATGACAATCCATCGAGCAAATTCACCGTTAATTTGTTGACGACAAAAAAAGTATTGCATGGGGTTGGAATCTGCTATGACTTTGGTAGTTCGAAGAAGAATGTAATGGCTTAGTTTCTGGACTGCGAGGATGACTACAAGGGCTAGTTTCTCTTCATGATTGTATTCAAGGGTGTCCCTGAGAGGTGTTTACTAATGTAGTAAATGACATGCTCACGATGATCATCCCCTATTTGCATGAGAACTCCTACTACTGAGACGACTGAGGTCGATATGTAGAGGAGATAGTCGTGGTTATAGTCGGGTGGACTAATCAAAGGGGCATTGGACAGTGTTGTTTTAAGGTCATCAAAATCATTTTGGGCATGGTCATCCTAGTGGAATGGGATGTCGTGTCGTAGTAAGCGAAGGAAACTATGTGCTTGAGTGGCATAGTCTAGGACAAAGCATCGTAAAAAGTTAGCTTTGCCTTGTAGGCTCTGTAGTTGGCGTAAAGTCCGAGGAGGGGGAATTTTTGTGATGGCTTAGACTTTGAGAGGATCCACGGTAATGCCACATTGGGAAATAATGAACCCAAGGAGGTGCCCAGCAATGACATAGAATACGTACTTGAGAGGGTTCAAGCAGATATTGTACTATCGACACCTTTGGAAGATGATTCGTAGATCATTAAGATGTTGAGTGTGTTTCTTGGATCTAGCGGTGAGGTCATCCAAATATGTGAGGATGATATGAGCTAGATCATGAAAGATGTATGTCATGGCCCGCTAAAATGTTGCTCCAGCATTCTTGAGGCCAAAAGGCATGACACGATATAAAAAAGTACCCCAGGGGGTAGTGAACATGGTTTTGTATTGATCAGCTGAGTGAATTTGGATTTGGTTGTAGCCAGAGAAACCATCCATGAAAGACAATGCTTCGTGACCGACAAAATCATCAATAACTTGATCGATAAAGGGCATAGGAAAGTTGTCTTTGGGACAGGCGTGATTGAGGTCACGAAAATCCATACAGACACGAATAGTGCCCTATTTTTTGTTAATAGGGACAGGGTTAGAGACCCATGATGTATAGGCGATGGGCTGAATGAAGTCGGTGGCGCGTAATTTTTCAATATCATCCTTGATGGTCACTTCTTTGGAAGGGTGTAGCGGTCGTTGTTTTTGGCAGAATAGTGTGATATCAGGCCAAGTGTCGATACGATGTTCGACAATAGAGGGGTCAAGGTCAGGCATTTCCCTGTATGATCGGGAAAAAATGTCTTGATATGTTTGGAAGAGAGATTTGTAAGCTTTAATTTCTTCAGGAGTGCATGCGACACCAATAGTGATTTCCTCGATGACTCCATTTGTGATGGAAATATCAATTTTGATGGTGGGGGGAATGTTGGCCATATTACCTTCTTCAAAAGCATCAGGGGCAGGGATAGGGTTGTTGAACCAGTCGATATGCCCTGATGGGATAAAATCCTTGGTTTCAACTGCGTATATGGGGTGTTGGTTAGGAGTGGTGAATGTTTCCTGTGAAAAGAAGAGCGATCTGTGGTGTAGCGCATCCCATGGGCAGTCAGGGGTGATTAATTCCTCAAGTATGTCCTCATCACAATGGAATTGTCGGGAATACAAGGGATCCAAAAGAGTCACATCGATGAATGTCACTGTGTGATTGTCATTTGGTGATGAAGGAGTAGGGGGGGTGATGCAAGGATATTGTGATGGTTCACTCGACATAAACCAAATATCAAGATACTGAGGGTTAAAAATGGTAGTTGGGAGTAAAATTTCTATGGGGAAATGAACAGGGGAATTGGGTGGATTTAGGGGTAAATCCTCGTACAAGTCATCCAAGAACCATGGGGGAGTAGAGAGTGCCTCAGGTGCAGGAGAAAGGATGTGAATAACCTCTGGAGATGGATTAGGGGTAATCACTGATTCTGTTGACACTAGAGGGGATGTAGCATTTTGAATAAGGGCCATTTGGTGATGCCTATATTCGATGATAATGGGACATCGATATGTAAAATGATCAAGTGATTCACATACGGTGCAAGGAAACCTCATACGTTCATTGACTGAAGTGGTGACATAATGAATGTTAATGTTTTGGGTACTTGACGACGTGGAGGTAGAGGGGTTTTGTTGAAAACTCCAGTGTACTGCCACAAGTGTCTATCGAAACTAAGGTAGGACGGGGCAATGCTGATTATAGTGGCCATACTCTGAACATATGGCACATGCGAATTTGGTCTGCAACCCTTTATTACTTATGTTCTGTGAGATAGCGGAAATACTGGAGGAAGCGAGGAGCGATGGTGGTTCTTGAGGGAGTTGAATGAGATTACATAAATCAGGGAGAGATGGGAACTTTTTGGTGGGGTGTCCATCTTTTTTGCATAGCACGCAAGGAGGTTGGATGCATGGGGAAGTGGAGCTGTGGGCTCCTTCTTCTTTCACCTGCCCCCATCTGTAGCAGGGGGGTTAGTGAGTGGGGGTGTAGGTGGAATGGTGAGAGTGAGTATGGTAATCTGCATTAGGATTCCTTCTATTTGGGGAGGAAGGGATGGTTGAGGGACCATCTCAGGTGGATGTAGATACCAAACTTGGATTTCCAACACCATATTAGTGTTGGTTGTGGAGCCTGATTATCTTCCTGATTCAGAGGTCCTTTCTTTCAGTCGTGTTTATACCCCATGAAGTATTTACACCCCAGAAGTATGTACACTCTTCCACGTGGGGGAGTGCAGAGGGGGAGTACCCCCTCTATGGGGTCCAGGGGGGCTATCCCCCAGCTAGGGGGTCTAGGGGCAAGCGGGCCCCCAGGGGGGGGTTCGGGGGCGAAGCCCCCGAAATAAAAATTGCCTTGTAAATGTATATTGTAATTTCATTGTAAATCTGGACCATTCATTATAAGGTCGCAGATCTAACAGTAGAGATTATGTTAGGGTTTTTTTCCCTAGAAGGAAATCCTCTTTTACGAGGGAAATGTATTGTGGCTATGGTTGATGGTGAATATTGTATTATGAGATAGGAGACTGTGAGAGAGAGAAGAGGAAGTTACAATGGGTTTGTTGTAGGTTGTATCCCTTCATATGCTGGATAATAATAAAGGAAGGACCTGGCAATTTCTCTGGTGGACGTAGCCCACACTGGGTGAACCACGTAAATATGTGTCTCTATTGTATTGTGTATCTTCTATGTTTTGTTTCCGCATTTGTTTTATTTTTATTGATCCACGGTCCTATTTTTCTAACAACTGGTATCAGAGCGAAAGGTAACTCGTAGGAAAAGAGGGTTCCTGGTTTGAGTGGGAGCAATGTCGGAAGATGGAAAGTTTAGGGTCGAGAAATTTAACGACCAAAACTACCAGTTATGGAAGATGCAGATGGAAGATTATTTATATCAAAAGGATCTATTCCTATCATTGGGTGGAGTAACAAAGAAGCTGACGACCATGAAGGACGAAGAATGGGAGATTCTTGATAGAAAGGCTCTAGGAACGATATGGCTGATCCTGGCAACATCAGTGGCTTTCAATATTTCCAAAGAAAAGACAATGAAGGGTTTGATGGACACATTGGACAAATTGTATGAAAAAACCTCGACATTCAATAAGGTATTTCTAATGAAGATATTATTTAATATGAAGATGTTAGAAGGTGAGTCTGTTGCAGATCATTTAAATGAATTTAATACAGTTACTAATCAACTAAGTTTTGTAAAAGTGGACTTTGATGATGAAGTCAGGGCTCTTCTAATCTTATGCCCATTGCCAGAAAGCTGGAACAGCTTGGTCATGGCTATAAGTAACTCTGTCTCTGGTTCAAATACTATAAAATTTGATGATGTTGTTGGTGTTATCCTTAGTGAGGAAATGTGAAGGAAAAGAACAGGTGAGACATCAGGTAATGCGTTGAACATGGAGAACAGGGGAAGACAAAAGGATAGAGGAAATGGATCAGGGAACCGCGGGAATTCTAGGAAGGGCAGATCCAAATCCAGACTTGGAAACATAGAGTGTTGGAATTGTGGGAAGAAAGGACATCTGAAGAAAGATTGCAGAGCTCCAAAGAAACAAAGAGATGGACAACAGGAGAGAAATCAGGAAGCAAATGTAACAGGTGATGTGTTACAAGATGCTTTGATTCTTTCTGTAGATAATATTTTTGAGTCTTGGGTAGTAGATTTAGGAGCTTCATTTCATGCCACACCCCATAGGAAACATTTTCTAGATTATGTTCAAGGTGATTTTGGATAGGTTCATTTGGGTGATGATGCACCATGTAAAATTGTTGGAATGGGAAAGGTAAAAATAAAGAAACGAAATGGAAACCAATGGTTGTTGAAAGAGGTAATACATGTTCTAGATTTAAGGAAAATTATAATTTCAACAGGGTAGTTGGCAAGTGAAGGTTGTGTATCCATATTTATAGATAAGATGTGGAAGGTCATCAAAGGATCATTGGTGATAGCGAAAGGAGAGAAGGTAGGTACATTGTATTTGTGTACTGGTAATATTGACTCTTCTATCTCTTTAGCTTCTACAAGAGTGGATATAGCACTATGGAATCATAGGCTTGGACACATGAGTGAGAAGGGTATGCAGATACTTCACAAAAGAAATTTGTTTCCAGATATTAAACAAATTGATTTGGACTTCTGTAAGGATTGTGTTTATGGAAAACAAAAGAGAGCCAGATTTCTTAGAGTCTGAAAAGAAAAGAAGAATGAAAGGTTAGAGCTTGCGCATACAGATGTATGGGGACCAGCTCAGGTATCATCTCTTGGTGGAACTAATTATTATGTTACTTTTATTGATGATGCAACTAGAAAAACTTGGGTTTATTGCATTCGACAAAAATATGATGTTTTTTATACTTTTAAGAAATGGAAATCTTTGGTTGAGAATGAGACAGGAAAAAAGTTGAAGTGCCTCAAATCAGATAATGGAGGTGAATATTGCAGCAAGGAGTTTGATGATTATTTTTCATACCATGGGATTCATAAAGAGAAGACAGTTCCAAGAACACCACAAGAAAATGGTGTGTCAGAAAGGATGAACAAGACAATCATGGAGCATGCAAGGAATATGAGATTGCATGCCAGTTTGCCCTTACAGTTCTGGGCAGATGCTATATATATTGTTGTTTACTTAATAAATATAGGACCTTCAATCTCTTTGGATGGTATAATTCCAGAGGAGGAATGGACAGGAAAAAAGGTAAACTATTCTTTTTTGAAAACTTTCGGTTGTGAAGCATTTGTCCATATTGATAAAGAAAATAGAACAAAGCTTGAGGCAAAATCCAAGAAGTGTACCTTTATTGGATATGGTGTTAATTATTTTGGTTATCGCTTATGGGATTATGAAAATAACAAAATCATTAGGAGTAGAGATGGCATATTCAATGAGAAGGTCATGTACAAAGATCAGTTGCAGGGAAAGAAATAGGAAAAAGAAAAACAAGAATACACAGTGCTTGATGAGATCACTGAAAAAGAAATTCCAAAGGAACCAGAAAATCAAAATGTACAACAACAGG
>ML792126.1:528582-540284 GCA_009831015.1 Picea engelmannii | reverse complement strand
TGATGTTCTCTACAGAAGGTGGAGTAGAGTCATCAAATAAAATATGGAAGTGGTTGTCATCCCAGAAATGACAACTATCCATATACCAATCATCACAATCGGCCTCAAAATCATACCAAGAATATATTTCTTTATTATATTCAGCCTTGAGGCCCTCCATAAGAAATCTCTCATGCATGTCATTCAATGAATCTTAAATACTATGAAAACTATCATTAATTCCATGTGTGAGGTTGTCTGTGAGACTATGTGTGAGGCTGTCTATGAGGCGATGTGCAAATGCATCCAATCTGTCATCCAATTGGGCTTTGAATGATTCAAGAATTTATTTCAAGGTTTGAGATGAAATAGCCATCTAAGCACCCTATGAACTCTTCGGTCCTGCAGCCGTCACGGAAAAACTCAAAAAATAGACCCAAGATGTTTCAGCAGAAAATCGCGGCTTTTTCTGGAAAAACCCTAAAAAACTGTTGAACTTAAAATGCTCATAACTTCACTTCCCGGACTCCGTTTCGGCTGATTTTTTTTTTAAATTGAGTGAAATTGTGAGAATAACTCATATATGTAATTTACTTGGGCAAATTCATCCTTCAAATGCTACATAAATAAAAATAAATCGCGCCACCGTCCGCAGAAAAAACCCTGAAAATTTGCAGATTTTAAAACCTCAATATCTTGACCTTCCGGACTCCGTTTCGGATGATTTTTTTTTTAACTTGGGTGTTTTTATGAGAGGAACTCAGATATACAACCCTTTTCTGCAAATTTTTCATTTAAATATACTGAAAATGTCTGGAATTTCACGGCCCTCTTTTTTCTTCTCCGAAAAAATATCTGCAAAAATAAAAAATAGTTGCCCACAACTCCGGCCAAGGAAAGTGCTCTGATATCACTTGTTAAGAAACTGAATAGATCTACAAATATAATCACCACAAATACTGAATACACAATAGATCCACAAGCAAGATAGAAGAAACCACACTTTATTATTACCAAACCCTTGAGGTAGGGAAACACCATACAATGGATCCTATTATAGAAGGGATCCTCTCATGTTCACTTGCCTCTTCGAGGGGGCATCCTCCTAATGAGCTTCAGCTCCAAATACAATACTTCTCTTCATATCTCATTGCATTGCTTGAACCCCTTTATATAGTGCTACCATCACCTAAGAACATTCTAGAGGAGGAATCTTCTAGAAGTATAACCTTCTAAGAAGTCCTCTTACATTTATTATATATAACTACCATAGTGGACCTTATTTAATAATATAGTGGACCTAGTCTACCTTACATTGAATGACCTCCACTATTATCACTATGGGCCCTCTGGGCCCCCCCACTACCTCTCTAACTACCTTACAATTGTACACTTACACCCTGATGCCCCTTTTCCAATAATGTTTTCATTCCATTAGAGATTACCACCTTATTGGGTTTCCTTGTGATACCCATTAACTCAAATTTGTTTCCTTCCAATGAAAATTTCATGAAAATTTCTTGAAAATTAAAATCCATTATTCCCAATGAGTGTAATCAATTGGACCCCTAGTACGACATCAACACCACCCATGGGTATAGAAATAATTGGAGTATTAATTACATATTCCCCCATAGTAAGATTGATCTTATGGAATTTTCTTGAGCAATTGATAGTTCCTTCCTTCATTTTCAATCATTACTTGAGAGCTTTGGCTAATTTACAATGAATGAAATTATGAGTACTACCAGAATCAATTAGCACTATTACCTTTTTATTTTTGATATATCCTTTGATATTTAGGGTTTGAGGAGTGTTAACTCCATCCAATGCATGACATGATATGGTGGGAGTCATCTCTTCAAAAAAAATATCTTCTACATATTCATCTTGGGATGGTTCTTGTACTTATTCTTGTTCTTCTTCCTCTTCACAATCTATGTAGAATAATTTCTTCTCACCACACTTATGTCCCTTGTTGTACTTGCTGTCATAATTAAAGCATAAACCTTTTTATTTTATTTCCTCCAATTGTTGAGGTGTAAACCTTGTAGGTTGTGGCGGTTTAGAATAAAGAACATTATTCTCTTGATAGATGTTAGAGGTGGTCCTTCTAGTAGCGATAGCCAAAGTTTTACTTTCAACATTTCTCGCCACCTTAAACACATTCTCCAATGGTTTCGGTTCCCAAAGGTGAACCTCATGTTGAATATTATCCTTTAAAGTTCCTATGAACACATCAATCAGGTGTTCATATGGAATATCTATTACCTTTATATTCAATCTTTGGAAGTTCTCAATGTGCTCTGCAACTGAACCATTTTTCTTGAGATTTATCAATTGGCTAAAGAAGGTATTTCTCCTTGTATCCTCATAGTGTGCTATCATTAGTTCCATGAAAATTGTCCAAGTGACAAGTGATTTGTGAGAATAAATCCATCAATACCACATAAAATGATTAGTTTCTAAATATAAGGACGCAATTCGTACCTTTTGTGTGTGAGGCACATCATGTAGATCAAATAATTGCTCCATCTGGAGTATCCATGTACTGATTGGATCCTTTCCATCAAAATTCCTCATATCAATGTTAGGAAAGTGGTTGGTCTTCAACCCAAAGCTGGAGTTTCTCATGTCTTGATTCATCTTCCTTGTGTCCTCATCATGAATTTCATGAGATACATTGTCACTTTCAGGTGGCCTCTCTATTAAAAACTTTTTCAACCCTTCCATGATCTCCCTTTTTAAGCCATCCATATTAGTATATGTCATCACTTCCATATTAGCTTCAGTTTAATCCATCATCCTTTGTAGTTCATATTTTGTTACTTCCTTCTTTTTTAAATCATCTATGTCCTTACACATTTCTTCACCTTCAAAAAGAGTCCAAGTACGAATGTCTAAGGGCTTATTGTTCAATTTTCACTTATACAACTAGAAATTATGGTTCTTCTTTAGTATTATAATCATTTAGCACATTAGTTGCATAAATAAGATCACTAAAAGAGAGGAAGTCATAGAAACAATAGAGACACACAGATTATCCTGGGAAACCCTTATGGGGGAGAAAGCCTAGAAAAACATTCCTCAATATAGATAGACCAAAGACCAAACAGAAGATCCTCCTCTACTCCTTCACTAGGAAGAGTAGGGCACCACTTAACTAAGAAATACCAAGAGATAGACCAAAAACCCTCCTTGACATCACACTTAGCTGCAATAGCAGTTCCTTCAAGACTTGTGCACTTCTTCATAGCTACAGAGATAGTGTGGTTAGTGTGTTCAAATGAGACACCATCCTCACATATAAATACAAGTTATGAGGTGGCACTAGAGTTGTGACTCTTCACTTGGTGGAGCCAAATTCTCCTAGAAGTGTCTAAAACCACTTTACAATTATTAGTGCCGACTTTAAAAATACCACCATACAAATGCATGTTGACCAATCCACAAAACGGGATTTGATCTTATACAAGACCCGACTTGATCAATCCACAAAATGGGATTTGATATATACAATATTGACTCAAATATAAGTAGAATGTTCTTCGAAGTTACAATAATTCAACACTCCCCCTTAACGAGAAGGGTATTCTACTGAAAACATTAATAACAACTGAATAGACTCAATACAGCATAAAGAGGAGGGGACATCATCATCAGCATTGGGAACATTGTTGGTCACATCTAAAGGTCATCGGAATTTTTTCTCATCATCAACATCTATAGAAACTGGACATCATCATTGTTGGGCACTTTAATTGTCTAATTGAATAGAAAATCAAAGTGTTCAATATAAATTGTCAACCCAGGGAAGTCTGTTATTTCAAGATAATTGTGCACATTCTATGCTAGATTATGAAATCATCTCTAATCTAGTTGTAGCAGGGAAGTCAAAGAAAAACAAACATTATTGCTAACACAGTTGTGTTGATATAGCTGGAGTTCTACAGATTTCAAATCATAATTGCAAGCTAAATTAATGAATGTATAAGAACCCTATATTTCCTACTCTAATCTAACTTTCTAATTTACTTTTGCAGGAAGAAGTTCTATACTATTTGCAGAAAGGAAATCTACTTATTGCAAGAAGGTACCTCACACTTTTATTTCTTGGAAACAAGATTTTAACCTAATGCAGAAAAAAAGGAAAGCAGTTCTCCAACAATGTTCAACAATCGACTTCTAATTCTCATGAGACAAGTTTATGCGCATCTAACAAGAAGGAACTAAATTGTAACAATAGTTGTATTCTAGAAATGTCTAACAGTTAAATCATTCGCATTTGAAACAACTAATCTAGAATTCAAAACAAAGGGGAATCAATGAGGAAGGTGGGCCCTTTCCTTCTCACTGAATCCGCTCAAGAAAATAGGTTACAGTATTCTAAGGGAATTCAATCCACACTTTCATTCCATTTGCCAAAAAATATTTGTTTACAATAAGCGTTACCTTTCTTTCTCCAATAAAAAAAAACTCCTTTTCATTACAAAATCTCTGCTATTTAAAGTCAGAGTAATTCAGTAGAACATAAACAGAGTAGTCTTGAGAATCCTCGATTCTCAAGCTATTCATTTGATATCATTAATACAAAATCTAGAACTCTCCTTGATCAACATCGTGATCCAGCATATCTAATTAGCAGGTGTTGCAACAGTCATATAACAACAGGACTGGTGGCGTCTGTTGTAATAGCTTCCAAGATTAACGAGCTTCTGTTGAAGTAGTCGTGTAACAACTTCTAGGATTGACGAGCTTATGTTGTAGCAATCATGTAACCTTTTAGGATTGGTGGAATCCATTGCAACAGTCATGTAACAGCTTCCAAGATTGGTGCATAACTGTAACAACAACGAGTTTCTCGAAGTGGGTTGTTCTAAGAATTTTGATCATTAGTTAAATCATTTCATAGGTAAAATATGTGAACGTTACCAATCAAAAATGCTATGTAAATGAAAATATAAAAGTGAGATGAATAGTTCATACCTTGGGAAAAAGGGTCTTAGTACTCATGATAATAGCCATTTAGCTTAGGAATGTGAAAGTTGAATGGGCAAAAGATGTAGTGAAAAAGGGATATTTATGGGTCCTAACATGCCCCCCAACTGAAGACATTGCATGTCCTCATGCAAAACACATTCAAACCTTACTTTGTAGCTGAAGTAGATAATTGTCTCTTCCATTGCAAAATTTCTAAGAGAAATTGCTAAGTGTCGGTATTGAAAAATGTTGTGTCCAAAAGAAAATCTGATGTGTCAACGACCTGTCTGAGTTTCTTTATCTTTGAGAACAAAATCAGTTTGAGTTTCTTGAGTAACAACTCATGAAGGAAACATAGGTTATTGTTTCCAAGCTTCTGGTATACCAACAGTTGTTTTATAATGTTGAGATCTCCTTTGTTTTACTGATTTTTGTGTTGCAGTAAATTCATGTTCAGTCTTGACTGGGACAGTTGTTGGTCCTTTAGCGACTGGAACCTGTTTTATTGATTTTTGTGTAGCAGTAAGTTCATGTTCAGTCTTGACCAAGACAGATGCTGGTCCTTTAGTGACTGGAACTTTGACTACCTCATATCCTGCCTCAAAGTAAATGTTTCTGCACTCAAATCACATGAGTTCTTTGTTTTTGTCCATAACATCTTTTGTCAGTGCTAGGATGTCCATGGTTATTCCTTCTGGATTCTTCTGTCGAGTAGCCTCCACTTCTTGTTTCAGGGTATTTAACTCTGCTTTGAGGTTATCATTCTCTGTTATTAGTACAACGATTCTGGAATTTTTTGTATTCTTGATCTTTCTCTCTATTTGTGCAAACAATTAGGGAAGTGGTGCATCCTCAACATGTTGTATAGTTGTTTCTTGTGTAACAGATGTGTCTGTCAGGATTGGTTCTTGTGGAACAGTCTCGACATGGATAGTTGGCTCTTGTGTAATAGTTGTGTCTATCAGGACTGGTTCATGTGGAACAGTCTCGACATGGATAGTTGGCTCTTGTGTAACAGTTGTGTCTGTCAGGACTAGTTCTTGTGGAACAGTCTTGACATGTACAATTGGTTCTAGTATTACTATCTCTGGTGGGACAATCCTCTATGGAGAAGCTGGTTCTAGTGTAACAGTATCTCCCTAGACAACTGGTTCGTTTGGAATCGTCCTTGTATCAACCATAGAGGATAGTGGACGAAGAATAGGAATAGCCTGTTCCACATCTTGCCATCCAAATGCAGCTTCGGCAGACCTTGTGGGCCTGGTTCTTCTCCTGGGTAAAATAGAAATGAAAGCAAGGGTTTTCTTCTTCGTTGTTGGAGGAGGAACAGGGCATTCTTCCTCAATCACACAAGGAGGATATTCTGATATACTGGGGTCTGCAATGATCTGGACATCGTCAATGAACGTGTGATGCACAGAATCATCAGGCGGAGCCGATGATTCTGCTACGAGTCGAGTACCTTCATTCTGAAAGGAGAAAATAGTTTCCTGAAGTTCTGTGCATAAAGTAAAACCTGGTATTCGTTAGAATTCTCTATCACAGCAGCCAAAGGACTGTGATTTGTTGTTGATCCAATTTGGTCAAGGGATCTCTGAGGTTTCCCCTTGAATGGGCATTTTCTTTTCTAGGAAAGTGCACTGGTAATGATAGTAGGCGCTTGATCAGTTGTTGTAGCAATAGGAGGGTTCTGTGTGAATTTCGATGCAACAGCAGAGGAGGTAAATGGACTTGATGTTATAGTGGACCATGCTAACCTTGCTTTCCTTTTAGGTGATGCAGAGATAGGAACATGGGTGTTCTTTTCAGAGACAAGGGGTAGGTTGGCAATGATAGGTGTCACAATGGACCATGATGACCTTGCTCTCTTTCTTGGTGATCTAGAGATAGGAGCAGGGGTTTTCATTTTAGAGACATAGGGTAGTTTTTCAATGATAGGTGTTGCAGCCAAGTGTTGTGACGCATTTCTTGATCGAGTGGTTGGTTGTTCATCTCTCGACCATAGCTACAGGCTGTTGCAATGCAATTTCGTTGCATCTTGTCCAGCTGGTGCCAGGATGGCTTCGAGTTATGCGATTGTTTTTGTGAGTCGTCTTACGGGAAGCGATAGTAGGGGTTTGGACTGCTGTTGCAGTCAAGGGTAGGGGCTCAGGAAGAGGTCCATGGGTTGTGTTTTCAAGGACTGGTGCACTCATATCTATATGTATAGAATGTGGTTGTTCTGCTACAGTAGGTAATGGGTTATTGGAAATGACCATACCTCTGCGAATTAATAGGCCAATGAGTCTGTGATTAGAAATGCAGTTCTTGGGGTTCTTGGATTTTTTTACAAAATGAGCCATATTATGCAATGAATGGAGGAGAAAATAAGGAATGTTTATGAATTTCTGATTTCGCAGATGTGATAGTAAGATGAAATTAGAAAAATAAACAACTTGGTATTGGCCTTCGCAGGTAATGTACCTTTTAAGAAATTCTGCGACTTTCCCCCATGGCTCTGGTAAGGAATTGACATCTTCTCCTCTGCCTTTGGTCTGAACTTTCTCAGTGTTGACTAGGAAACCCTTATATGCATTTGAAAGATGTGTTTTTCTGTGAAACCATCGATCTTTTGTTCTTGGCAACCCTATTACAGCAGCAATGCTTTCTTCTATCACTGGAATCCTTACCCCATTCACCATTGAATACCCTGCGGTAAGATTTTGACTAAACTCCAATACCTCATCCTCATTAAACTCCTTCAACTTTTTAAAATACGATATCCAGCCAGCCTGGAGAAATATTTGGTAGGCCTCTGGGTGTAGCCGTAAACTATCCAGAGTCGTGGGTTCATATCTCACAGTTGATCCTCCCATGATGTTGCGTGAGAGTCTAACAGGCACGTAGGAGGAGAAACTATCACCTAAATCAGAGACACAACAAACTCGAACATGGTTTGTAGAAAGAATACAGTGTCTCAGTAAAAAGAAGTGTGGGCGGAAAGGTGGTGGAGGTGTGTATAAATTTTGGTATGGATGGCTAGATTTANCCCCCCCCCCCCCCCGCCCCCCCAAATAAGCAGATTGGCTCCAGGTGCATCGATTTATGATAACCAATTAGTAAATAGAAAATAGTGCTTCTATATCTTCATTACTTTAACACGTAGGATTAATGACATACCTCATATCTTACCGCACATAATGACCTGTTGGAGTAACTGCACAATCCAACCGCCATCTTCGTTGTGTGAAATAGCTGACATGATGAAGGATCGTGAGAGAAATGACAACTAGAGAAAAGACGGAGTCCTTACTGTAGTTAGTCAATTGTAAATCGTCGGATGTGAAGTCAAGTCATTATGAAGAAACACTTTTAGATAGAGAGAATCAGTATTGTCTAATCAGTGGTGTTGTGGCATGGAAAGATTGGAGGGCTGGAGTAGAAGTATCGGCAAAAATGAGAAAAAGGAAGAGTGAAGTGGCAAGAAAGATTAACAGAAATTAGTGTATCAGCAGGTTCTTCAACAAAAATGGTGGAGGTAGGTGTAACGGCATGGAAATTGGCCAATTTAGTGGAAGAATGTGTAACGGCATGGAAATCGACCAATTTAGCGGAAAAAGGCATAACAACATGGACATCGACCAATTTAGCGGAAGAAGGTGTAACGGCATGGAAATCGACCAATTTAGCGGAAGAAGACGTAACAGCATGGACATCGGCCAATTTAGCGGAAGAAGGTATAACGGCATGGAAATCGACCAATTTAGCGGAAGAAGGTGTAACGGCATGGAAATCGGCCAAACGCTACATTACTTAGTTTCTAGGATGTTTTTTTCAACTTCCATAAACTAATCGTTTGACTCGTTCTGCGCTACTCAACCATGTTGTCATCAATCCACCTGCACACACATAATCGCCTGATACCTTTCAAAGATTTATTAGCATAGTAAAGAAAATAGATAAACTTCAACTAAAAAACAAAGAAATGCAAATTTTGTTGAGGTTATTTATATACAAGTTTTGAGAAAAAGAAGTCCTAAAGTTCAGAAGGGGAAGGAGAAAACTCCTTTCTGTTTAATAATTGATAACCTGTATCAACTGTACATCTAGTTTTGAATTCAGCCTTGGACATTGGGCACTGATACAAATGCAAGCGGTGACCATTTGCATGTAACTGTGTATTGGATCCATCAATAGTAATCAACCGGATTGTCCCATTGGGAAAAATGGTGTCTACCTCATAAGGCCCTAGCCATCATGTACGCAGCTTCCCTAGAAACTCCTTAAAGCGTGAATCATACAACAGATCCCAATCTCCCTTCTAGAATAATTTCTTCTTGATGACTTGGTCATGCCATTTTGTTCGTTGTTGTTGAATCACTGTGGTTTGATGTATGGTGTCCAAATGCCTTTCATCAAGCTTGTTGAGATGTTGTAGTCTTAATTTTTGTGCCATAGTCAAGTCGAGGTTGACTGTTGATGCATTTCTTAAGGTTTTGATTTCGAATTCAATGGGGAAAACAGGGCTTTTTCCATATACCAACTCGTAAGGAGAAAAACCAGTTGTGCTCTTCCAAGTAGTTCAGTTCAGTAATCCCATAGAGCTTCATGCAATCTGTCAGACCAATCCCTATGATTTTCCCTTACTGTTTTAGTAAGAATGGCTTCTATAACTTTGTTGGTTCTTTCCACCTGGCCATTGCCTTGTGGATGGTATGGAGAAGCTATTCTATGTAAACCATGATATTTACTGAGTAGAGCCTCAAATTTATATGATGTGAAAGGGGGTCCTCCATCAGTTACCAATTCTCTAGGAATGCCAAACCTAACAAATATATATTCAAACAAGAATTCTAAGACAGCTTTATTTGAGGCTCTGATAAGTGCTTTTGCCTCCACCCACTTGGTCATGTAATCTATGCAGACCAATATATAGACTTTCTTATTGGAAGGTGGGTGAATGGGTCCTACAAAATCCATGGCCTATCTCTCGAAAGGCTCTAACACTACCTGATACTGGAGAGGCATATCATCCCTATGAGTGGGCTGACCCATGCGTTGGCAACTGTCACAAGCTTGGACATACTTCTTGGCATCTTGAAATATGTTGGGCCAAAAATAGCCCATCCTTAAAAATTTATGCCCGGTCCTTTTATCAGCAAAATGACCCCCATAAGGGCCATCATGGAAAGCTTTCAGCAAATCATAAACTTCATCATCCCTCACACATCTCTTGATTTCTTGGTCCAGGCCTGTGTAGAAGAGGTATCCTCCTATCCAACTATACCTAGCACTCTTTTGAATAATCTTCCTTCTTTCTTGAGGAGATATATGTGGAAGTACCTTCCTTGCAACCAAATTGTTATCACTGAAATTTTGTCTGCACATGGAGACAAGAACTCCACATCATCAAAACAGCAATGAAGTCATTCATGGCACTGAATTAATCTCACAGCACTTTGGAAGGGCCAAAAACTATACAAAGTAACCAAAAATTGAAGGGCGCTTTACAGCAGTGTGGCACGCACGCGCATGCGTGGGACAAAGACATGTTATTAGCGCATGCACGCTCGACGCGCGTCTGTCAACACAATAACCCGTGCATCTGCTAATACAGCGCATTAATTGAATAGGTCGGCCTCCCAACCGCCTACAGACCGGCCCCCAAGATGATTTGACTCTCAAATCAGAGCCGGATCTGCAAAATCGATGGGTTAATGACCTAAATAAACCCTAAACGGGTCCCTGTTCACACTTTGAGAAGGTTACGTGACCGCTCGAGAGATGCTATAAAAGGCCGTGAGGATTCACTGTTTTGGCAAGGAATTCTAACCACCGTTATGCTGTTCAGATGGTTCAAGGCTCCTCCTTTGACAAAAAACCCATCAGCTGCATCACCCAGAGTTCTTTCACTGTTGTGCGCAGTTCATTTCATTTGTAAGGAAAGCATTGTGTTGAGGGCCCCGAAGAACCTTCCACTAGAGGGAGAAGGAACCCCTGGTCTCTTTCTTCAGTGTGCTCTGGTTTCATTAATACACCAAGCATAAAACCATTGATGACCCCCGTGTCTTATGTTTGATGTTTTTGTTTATTTTCGCAGTGTTATTTGCTTTCAGTTGATAGTTAGATTGTAGTTTGTTTTGTTTCTGTTAACCCTTTTGCTCGACAGCTGTTCTACCCTGCCGGACCCAACAGGGTATGCAAGCGCTCTCCATTTGCTCACCTGGTGACCATTTGAACGCGAACAGACTGGCGACTCCACTGGGGAGTTAGGTATCAAATCCTCTCTCAATTGGGTTTAATTCGCTTTCCTTTTTGTTTTATTAACTTGCAGGGACACAAACCGACCTCCATCGACCTGCGAACCAGTCGATTCACAGGAGAATCGAGAGAAATCCATTCGAAGTTTCTTTCTCAATTATTTATCACAAGCGCACGTGTTTTCCACCCCACAGATGCATGCATGCGCTTTGGTTATTAATACAGTCCGTGCGCAGGCGCCAAACGCGCCTCTGTCTATGCTAACAGCCGCGCATTGGAACTAAACTTTTCATTGTAAGGTTTTGATGTGGGGGAAGTCAGTTTCCTTCTCAAGAATGATGCCATGCATGCTCTAAATAATGCACCACTTAGACCCCTCAACTTATAAAGGGGATAGTCAAACAAACATAGGCACTTAGGTGGATAAAAATCATTTTTCCCTTTATTTGCTTTTCGCCACGTGGATGGCTTGCTTTGATTTGTAATCTAAGTGGAACATCAAA
>ML792126.1:499285-521871 GCA_009831015.1 Picea engelmannii | reverse complement strand
AGTTGTCTACACCAACACTTCCGTCATCTTTTTTCAGAGTTACATCACACGAGCATGGGGCATGCCCGCCTCGTTTGTACACAGTTGTATATTTTTTCTCCGCACATCTCTCAGAAGGTCGAGATACCGGTTCCTTCTTTCTCCAACGGATCACTCCGAACGGTCCCACTCTTGATTTCCCTTACAACAACATTCTCAGTAAAAGAAACATTGATGGATTTCGGCTATACGTATGCTCCTAACCTCATCCATCAGGGGGCATCTGTTATCACTGAAATTTCGTCTGCACATGGCGACAAGAAATCCACATCATCAAAACAATAATGAAGTCATTCATGGCACTGAATTAATCTCACAGCACTCTGGAAGGGCCAAAAACTATACAAAGTAACCAAAAATTGAAGGGCGCTTTACAGCAGTGTGGCGCGCGCGCGCATGCGTGCTCGATGCGCATCTGTTAACACAATAACCCGTGCATCTGCTAATACGGTGCATTAATTGAATAGGTCAGCCTCCCAACCGCCTACGGACCGTCCCCCAAGATGATTTGACTCTCAAATCAGAGCCGGATCTGCAAAATCGGCGGGTTAATGACCTAAATAAACCCTAAACGGGTCCCTGTTCACACTTTGAGAAGGTTACGTGACCGCCCGGGAGCTGCTATAAAAGGCCGTGAGGATTCACTATTTTGGAAAGGAATTCTAAGCACCGTTATGCTGTTCAGATGGTTCAAGGCTCCTCCTTTGACAACAAACCCATCAGTTGCATCACTCAGAGTTCTTTCACTGTTGTGCGCAATTCATTTCATTTGTAAGGAAAGCATTGTGTTGAGGGCTCCGAAGAACTTTCCGCTGGAGGAAGAAGGAACCCCTGGTCTCTTTCTTCAGCGTGCTCTGGTTTCATTAATACACCAAGCCTGAAACCATTGATGACCCTCGTGTCTTATGTTTGATGTTTTTGTTTATTTTCGCAGTGTTATTTGCTTTCAGTTGATAGTTAGATTGTAGTTTGTTTTGTTTCTGTTAACCCTTTTGCTCCACAGCTATTCTACCCTGTCGGACCCAATAGGGTATGCAAGCGCTCTCCATTTGCTCACCTGGTGACCATTTGAACGCGAACACAAATAGTTAGCAATGTCTTCATACCAAGGTGAGTGAGAAGATACTGCAAACAAATGTTCATCAGGAAAGGAATCATCTACAGGCGAATCATCATCATTTATATGTAATCTTGAGAGAAAATCATCAACCACGTTTTCTTTTCCTGGTCTATCCACTATAGTGATGTCAAATTCTTGCAGTAGTAACAACCATCTTGTCACTCGAGCATTAGTAATAGGTTTATTAATTAGATATTTAATGGTTGTATGATCAGTATGAATAAATGTGGGATAACCAGTTACATAATGCCAGAATTTATTGATTGCATAAACTACTACCAAGAATTCTCTTTCAGTAACTGTGTAATTTAACTCAATAGGAGCCATGTTCTTGTTGATATAGTAGATAGCGTAGGGTTCTTTGTCCTCCTATTTCCCTAGTACTGCACCAATTGCAGTGCCTGAGGCATCTGAAGAAATGTGAAAAGGTAGAGCCCAATTGGGCCCTCTCAAGATGGGTGTTGTGGACAATTTATGTTTAAGATCTACAAAAGACGATTCACAGTTGTTAGTCCAATGAAAGTCAACATCTTTTGTTAGTAGAAAAAACAATGAAAAGGCAAGTTTAGAGAAATTTTTAATTAATCTCTTGTAATACCTGGCGTGCCCTAAAAAACTTCTTACCTCTTTCTGAGTTGATGGAGTTGGAATGTCCAAAATTACCTGGATTTTGGCTGGATCTACCTGAATCCCTGCATAAGAGATGAAGTGTCCCAGCACTACCCCTTCTCGCATCATCATATGGCACTTTTCTATACTTAAAGAACGATGATATTGTTTACATATTTTGATCACTTTTTCTATATTGGACAAAGCTTCTTCGAAATCAGTACCATAAGGTGTAAAATCATCCATGAAAATTTCCATACAGTCATTCACCATATCAGAGAAAATACCAATCACGACTCTCTAGAAAGTGGCTAGTGCATTACACAAGCCAAATGGGAGAACCTTGTAGGAAAATGTACCCTAAGGGATGGTAAAGGTGGTCTTATATTGGTCCTATGGGGCAATTTGTATCTGGTTATATCCACTAAATCCATCTAGGAAAGAAAAGTATTTTTTTCCAGCTAGGTTGTCTAAAACCTGATCAATAAATGGCAGAGGGAAATGATCCCTCTGCATGGCCTTATTCGGGGCTCTATAGTCCACACACACTCTCCACTTACCATTATTTTTAGGCACAATAACCAATGGTGATACCCACTCATTGTCTGATATAGGATAGATGAATCCAACATTGAGAAGTTTCTAAAGTTCTTCCTTAACAATTTCTTTAAGGTTTGGGTTCATCCTCCTTTGTGGTTGGAAAATGGGTCAGCATTATTCTTTGATGTATATATGGTGGGTGAATAGTTCAGAGGGAATTCCTTTCATATCCATGTAATCCCAAGAAAATGTTTCTTTATGTACAGTTACTAATTTCAGCAATTAGTGATTTTCAGCAGTGGAGAGATCGGGATTGATGTTCAAGGTTTTTCCAGGTTCGGCTTCCACAGCGATGCTCTTAGAACTGACTCTAGAAAATAATTCAGCTATTTTTGTTTCATCATCCATTGTTACAGCATTCATTGTTACAACGGTTATTGTTATAGCTGAATCAATTTGATTGTCAATGGTTTCTGAGAACATTTATGAGTTCATGTCTTCTTGGGCAATAGGGTCAAAGACTCTGATCAATCGGTGGTGTGTGTTCTATGTAAAAGCAGAGGGGTAACAAATAAAGAAGTTGATTAACTCATACTCCATCTCATATTTGAAACTCAGGGCCTTTCCTATAGTTAGCACAGGCAGAGCACTTCCATCCTCAGTGTCCACCCATAGAGAATTTTCAGGTTTCGCCCTGGGTGTAGCATGAGGATATAGGGTAAGTTTTTTTGTGTCATAACCATCAAATATAGTCATGGAACCAGATCTACAACCAATGAAAGAAATATCTATATCTAACCATGGTCATCCTAGAATTAGAGGATGGCCTCCCAGACAGGACTTGGGTTGTAAAATGACAAAATCAGCAGGATACTCCCATGAGTCCACTGAAATGACTAAATCATCGATCACTCCTTCTGGTCTAATGGTAGAGCGATCAACTAATTCTAGAACAGTAAGAGTAGGTTGAATTTGTGTTCTGAGTTGCAGCAACTGCATAGTTTCTATTGGCATGATGTTAATTGCTACCCCTAAGTCAACTAGTACATGTGGTATAGATGTCTGTCAAATTTTAACAGTTACTGTAGGGTTTCCTGGGTTGCCATATTTAATAGGTGGAGTTTTTCCTAACATAATATCAAACAAATCTCCCACTACATGCACTGTGAGGGGATATTTAGGTTTTCATCTAGGTTTTCTGATACAGAGGTCCCTCACAATCTTGGAATAAATAGGGACATTCCTTATCGCTTGCAGTAGTGGAATATTAACGTGTAGATTTTGCAATTCTCCTAGGAGATTGAAAGATGGTAATTCCACAGGCTTGGTAATTTTCAATCTATCTGGGAATGGCAGGTCTGCTAATTCTATAATAGGTTGGTCAATTTCTTCTATATCAGCAGATGGTCTCTCCCCTGATTCCTTATCTGATTATGAATATGGAGCATCTTCAACTATTGGCTCAACTATTCTCCCTGATCTTAATTTTATTTCATCACAAGGCATAGGAGTAATAGATAAGGCTGTCATATTATGTATGTATGTGTTCTAAAAAACCTTATTATTTGGGTTTGGGTTAGGTTGCACAGGCATCTGAGGTCGTAAGGGAGGATTTTTTGGTGCAACATTAGGAGGCAATTGTAGTTGTTGTTGCTGGTACAGGGGTTGGAACTGTTGTTGATAGGGATTCGGTTGGTGATGGCTTTGATAACTGAGTTGTTGTTGAGGGCCTATCCCGTATGGGTTCCATTGCCCATAGTGATTCTGTTGTTGGGGCATAGGTAACCATGCATTGGGATCCTGATAAGAGGGTGGAATTTGATTTGGAGGGGGGGAATTCATCTGGCCATATGGTAGCTGATTGTTCCAATAATTAAATGTTGGAGGAGAGAATTGAGAGTTCATACCTTGACTTCTTGAATGCCATTGTCTTCTTTGTGTTATTATATAAACAACCTCCGCTTCCTCATTAGTTTCCTTCATTGATGCTTTTACACCTGGTAGAGAGGGACATTGGTCAGTGGCATGGTCTAATTCACAAATAAGGCATACCTGGACACTATTCAGTGGGCACTCCCTTAGTGAATGTTTCTTTCTGTATTTCGAATAGAAAATGTACAATACTTTCTCTGATTCTGCTTGTTTCTATTTGACCTGCAAAGTATCTATTTGTGAGGCAAAAGAGTTAATCATCTATGTTTTGAAGTTTTCTAATAGATTACCTATTTATGATCTTGTTGCTCCTCCATTGGTTGATTTATGTACCCTTGAAAGAGTGGTATCCTTGGTAGCTGACTTATTCCTTGTAGATCCTCGAGAACATATTTTGCAGAGATCTACAATTTCCTCATAGGATTCCTTAGATATATCTCCCTTGCCAAGCATATTCATCATATCTAAACAATCTTCTCTAACTTATTTTAGAAAAATGGTTTTCAGAATGTCCTTACTCACATTCAGATGTCCAGACCTTTGTAGATTATATTGGAGTCGCTCCACAAAGTCTTCAAGGGTCCTGTCCTCCTTCTGTGACATCCTGAATAATTCCTCTCTTCGTTCCCTTGTTTGACAGTAGTCTTGGTATTTGTTCAGGAAAATTTTCCTCATTTGTACCCATGTTGAAATGTTTTCTCCTCCAAGGCTCATGAACCATCTTAACGGATTACCCTTTAGTGTAGCTGGAAACAGTTTAAGCTTCTGCGCAGTGCTAGTGTAGTCATAGATTCTACACAAAATGTCAAATTCAAACAGAAACTCATCTGGATATTTAGTATATAATCCATGAAAATTTGGGAGAGATGAGAGAGGTATGTTTTTCATAGGAGCCATCCCTCGTGTAGGAACATCAGAAATAGGAAAAACCAAGGTAGAGATAGTATTTTCATTGTTTACCTGATCCTCGTTGTTTTGTGGATTCTCTTGGTAGAGATCTTCTTCATTATCCCCTTGATTCTCCATATGTTCTCTTTCTCTCCAAACAACGTTCCACTCTTATTTAGTGACTATCCGACCGTTTATCTAATAAACAGCTTCTTCTAGATTTTCCCTATTCGAAGCTATACTTCCTTGATCTTCAACGTTCTCCAGTGTTGCTTGCTAATTTGTTGGTGATAAATCTTCAGTTTTGACTTCAGCTTCAGCTTCAGCCCTTGATGAGAACGATGTTTCAAGAAGGGGTATTTCTGTTGAATGCGGATCACATCTTCTTGGAGGATTTGCAGGGTGAAAAATAGATCCTAAAGAAGAATCTACTCTGGCGATTATCTCATCAACAATGGTTTGTCTCCCCAGTATGTTAGGATTTCTTCCTCTACGTCCTCTGGTACCTGTAAAGTTAGTATTTTGGGGGATTCATTCTCGCATTTCTTTATTCATACAAACTATTCATTCCTAAGAAATAAAACTAATGTGCTTACAAAAATCTATAATTATCTTCCCCGGCAACAACACCAAAATGTTGGGCACTTTAATTATCTAATTGAATAGAAAATCAAAGTGTTCAATATAAATTGTCAACCCAGAGAAGTTTGTTATTTCAAGATAATTGCACACAGTCTATGCTAGATTATGAAAGCATCTCTAATCTAATTGTAGCAGGGAAGTCAAATAAAAACAAACATTATCGCTAACACAGTTGTGTTGATACAGTTGGAGTTCTACATATTTCAAATCATAATTGCAAGCTAAATTAATGAATGTATAAGAACCCTAGATTTCCTACTCTAATCTAACTTTCTAATTTACTTTTGCAGGAAGAAGTTCTATACTATTTGCAGAAAGGAAATCTACTTATTGCAAGAAGGTACTTCACACTTTTATTTCTTAGAAACAAGATTTTAACCTAATGCAGAAAAAAGGAAAGTAGTTCTCCAACAATGTTTAACAATCGAATTCTAATTCTCATGAGACAAGTTTATGTGCATCTAACAATAAGGAACTAAACTGTAACAAAAGTTGTATTCTAGAAATGTCTAACAGTTAAATCATTCACATTTGAAACAACTAATCTAGAATTCAAAACAGAGGGAAATCGGTGAGGAAGGTGGGACCTTTCCTTCTCACTGAATCTGCTCAAGAAAATAGGTTACAGTCTGCTAAAGGAATTCAATCCACACTTTCATTCCATTTGCCAAAAAATGTCTGTGTACAATAAGCATTACCTTTCTTTCTCCAGTAAAAAAAAACTCCTTTTCATTACAAAAGTTATGTTATTTAAAGTCAGATTCATTCAGTAGAACATAAACAGAGCAGTCTTGAGAATCCTCGATTCTCAAGTTGTTCATTTGATATCATTAATAAAAAATCTAGAACTCTCCTTGATCAACATCGTGAGCTAGCATATCTAATAAATAGGTGTTGCAACAGTCGTATAACAATAGGATTGGTGGCATTTGTTGTAATAGCTTCCAAGATTGACGAGATTCTGTTGAAGTAGTCGTGTAACAACTTCCAGGATTGACAAGCTTCTGTTGGAGTAGTCATGTAACAGCTTCCAGGATTGGTGGCATCCATTGCAGTAGTCATGTAACAGCTTCCAAGATTGGCACATAGTTATAACAACAACGAGTTTCTCGAAGTGGGTTGTTCTAAGCATTTTGATCATTAGTTAAATCATTTCATGGGTAAAATATGTGAACGTTACCAATCAAACATGATAAGTAAATGAAAATATAAAAAAGAGATGAATATTTCATACCTTGGGAAAAAGGGTCTTAGTACTCATGATAATAGTCATTTAGCTTAGGAATGCGAAAGTTGAATGGGAAAAAGATGTAGTGAAAAAGGGACATTTCTGGGTCCTAACAATCATCATCTACAACACAAAGCTAGAGTAACATCATCATCATCAATAGCATGAAGTTGGAACATCAACATCAACAACATGAAGCTAGAACAACAACATCAATATGTAGCAATAGAATGAGGCATGTGCATCAACAACAACATATGTGGTACTCTGAAAGACAATCCTTACTGAACCTTCGAGATATTCCTAGGAATCATAATATTCCCTAGGATATATAATCCTAACTAAGCTACCACTACTGACCATAGTTGGCATATACATGCACAGGTACTCTGACATACCGTCCTTACCGGACCTTCAGGATCTTCCCAAGGATGATCAGTCCCCTAGGATATAAAATCCTAGCTGAGCTACCCGTTGTTGGTCAGAATACCATAGTATCATCAACATCACTCCCCCTTTCAAGGGAGTTCCTTTCTAACTACACCAATATTGTCTCAAAAGTACTCAAATTTCACATGAGACAAAGGCTTAATCAACACGTTTGAAACCTTCTCATCTGTGCCAACATATTGGAGATTTACAACTCCCTTATGCACCATGTCATGAATGTAGTGGTATCGTATCTCTATGTGCTTCATCGTATCATGGAACATTGGGTTCTCTATCATATTTATGCAACTCTGGTTATCACATAGAATCATGGTATCTTCCATCTCTATACATGTCATTAAATTCTAAAGCCATATGGCTTCACAACTGGTGGAGCATTCTACAATGTACTCAGCTTCTGTCGTACTGAGAGAAATACTGGATTGCTTTCTGCTTTTCCATGAAGTCATGGATGACCCCAAACTCAAACAAAATAATGAAGTGTTTTATTCTGTCTGAAGCACTTCCAGTCCAATCTGAATCAATATAGCCATACAACCTGAAATAATAGTCTCTAGTATAACAGAGGCCATAGTCCAACGTACCCTTAAGGTATCTCATCACATTTTTTGAAGATACAAGGTGAGAACATCTGGGCTCCACCAGATACTGACTCAAGGTGTTCACAGTAAAGTATATATCGGGTCTAGTATTCTTCATATACGTCAATGAACCAGTCATATGTCTGTATAGTGTAACATCAACTATTTCTAATGGAGTATCCACCAATAACTTCATATTTGTCTCTATAGGAGTGGACATGGATCTACAATCCATCATGTCGAATCTCTTCAGAATTTCCACAGTATACTTTCCTTGATTAAGGAAAATCTCTTCTGGGCTCTACCATACTTCAAGACCTAAGAAATAGTGCATCAGGCCTAGGTCCTTCATTTCAAATTCAACAACAAGCTTCTTCTTACAATATGTGATGAGATTTTCTTCATCTGTCAAGAATAAGTCATTCACATATAGTAGTAATATAACTGGTCCATCATTCTCAATATTGAATTAAAGGTTGGTATCAGCTTTAATCTTGGTAAATCCCAAGCTCATTAGAAAACTATCAATCCTGCCATACCAAGATCTTGGAGCTTGCTTCAACTTGCATACATGAGTCTTCCTGTCCTGTAATTTGAAACCAAGTTTTCACATCACATTATACTAATCCAGTACACTTTCTTAGCTGCAACTCAATCTTCATAATCATTAGTTGGTTCTGTTAGCACTAATATTTTCATGATCAAATGTTTCTCTTAAAAAAATCATATTTTGCATGCATATTGATAATCAGGCCTTCTTAGCATCATTTTTTCCATATTAAGGTCATATGATGGGTTTTTTATTCTAAAACTAATATTTTGAAAAGGTCGCTACATGAATTTCTCACAGCTCTCCACACAAGAAAGATGGTCGGTGCTATAGGAAGTTCCCGCAACAGCCTGTTTTCAAGAAAATGACATAGTTTTGGATTTTTTATGATGGATGATGGTGAAACATGATAATTATACTATTCCACACCCTAAAATATGCATATGATATGAGTAGAGAGGCAGAAAAAGGTAATGATAAGCTATAATGTCATGAAATATCATATGTTATGTTTTTTCCTTATAACAAGAAGAGGGGGTTTAGAGATGGTTTTGTGATTCTTAGGGATGCATTTAAACATGTTTTATCCTTCAGACACCATTTGTGATCATCAACAAATATTTTTGGAGTAGTCTTGTATGAAAAAGGAGAAAACAGACTGCTGAAAACAGGGGATTTTCTGGAAATGATTGTTTTTGCAGGCAAGTTCAAACTCAATATCTAACCAAATGGAGAGGAATTTATGAAAAAAAAAATATGTTTTTTTCTCAAAAACGAGCTCATCTAAAAAATCTACTCTCATGTTTTACACATGTGTCATTTTTTGGGAGATACAAGCATATCTTTACAACTTATTTTTCAAATTTGAAAATTTTGGAATTTCTTGTTTTAGTCATCAATTTTGGGCACATATTACGAGGCGATAGAGAGGTATTTTGAAACCATGAAAGAGTATTTTTCATGAATAGACCCAATGACAAAAACCTCTCTCAAGTTTTACACAGCTATTATGGCTTGGGAGATATGAAGTGATTTTTCATCCATGTTTTTCATAAATTCGCCATATGTTGTAAAATGGGACAGTCAACCCTTAGTTCAATTCCACACGTGCCAAGAGGATGTGTCAAGTCAGGAAGACACACAAATTTTCAAGGAGGATGTTTTTACTAAACATCCTCAAAGATTTGATATGAGTTGAATGCATTTAATGCTCTAAATTTCAAACCCTAGATTTTAGGTATGGTACTGATTTTTCATATTTTTTGTAATCTTGTTGATATGACTAAGTGAAAATTCGACCCTAGGAGGTGTCATCTATATCTAGTTTGAGTATATCAGATCCAAAATTTGAGGATCTAGTTGTTATCTCATAGATCTATAAAGATCATGGAAAATCATATGTAAAAGGGGGGAAATTCATTCTAAGGGACTGAGAAAGAGTTGTAGAGGGGTTCGATCTCTAGCATTAAAATTTCATGTAACATCTTGAAAATCCTTGTGTAATAATTCTATGTAAATATTTCAATAGATAGCAAAGTTTATGATCATTTTGTCTTTCCCTATCCTTAGTTCATCATTTTTCTTTTTCACCTGCTTAAATGTGTTTTGTTTTTATAGGATATATGTATGCAATTCGGTGTTGGGAAGACTGTAGTATAGGATATACTGTAGTGTTTTCCACCAGGGATGATTTTAAGGATGGAATTTTTTTTTGAAATGTAGAAACCTTGGCGAATCTTACTAATCCTTCATATTCCAACTATAAATGTTTGGCAATATTTTTGTAAAAATATTCAAATTTATAAGGATTTTATATAGTTTTTATAAAATTTTGGCAATTTTTAAGGTAAAATAATTTTATCCTATAGAATTTAGGCAAATCATTTTTAAAATAGCGAATCTAGTTTTTGGAAAAACCGTGGAAAATTAGCCCATGAGCAAAATTTAGCCCCTAAAATCATCTATGTTTTCCACCAACCACATTTGAGACTTATATTCACATTCAGAAAGGGTTTTTTGAATGTTGAGTATTCTTCCCTATAAGTGTATAAAGGAACAGGGTGTTCTCTGATCTACTTGCAGTTTTGTTTTCTTCATGTCTTCACTCCATTTTTCTACAACCTTAATGTTTTTCTGAGTTTTGTTAGCTTAATATGATACACATAGAATGTTAAATCAAGGGGCTTGATTTTGTTACTGAACCTCAATCATTGATCTGACCACTTTCACAGTTTCTTAAACCCGACCAAATAATTTTTTAATTCAAGGTGTCCTAGGCTTGACTCAATAGCAGTCTTGACTTGAATTCTAGTGCTAACATCTTTGGCACCATTTTCAGGGATGGAAATAAAGTAATCTTCCCTGGGAGAACGACATAGAACAAATCCATTCTTGGATGGTGAACAAGGGATGGTCACATAATAGATACTGCATCATTCACCTAGAGACTCCACTCCATGAAGAAAGAACATGTTGGTGACTTCACTGGTATAGGACAGAAATGGAAATGGATGTTATCCTTGCTCAAAGGTATGCATTTTTTGATTTCTCAAACGTAGTTGGTTTTCCACATCCAGTGCCTACTTTAGCTGATTGGGATGATTATCTTCCCAAATTCAGAGGAAGAAAGTATGATCATCCTGGTGAGCACTTATTAAATTTTCATAGATGCATGCTTGAACATGATTTTGTTCACGAGGATGTCTTAATCAAGATGTTCAGATTTTCTTTATAAGAACATTCTCATGAATGGTGTCAATCCCTCCCTGATGATAGCATTCATTATTTGAATGAGTTTCAAAATTTTTTTCATCATCATTACAAAAAGGTTTATCCTACTAATATTATTTTTGAAAATTGTTGTAAATAATTTGAACCCTACTTGCAGCATTCAATTAGTATTCCTTCCGGTTATAAGGATGTTGGTGATAGAAACACTATAGACACATTTGTCCTTGATTCAAATGTCTCTAGAATCTTTGACTATGATACAGAGGTTTCCCTAAATTATGATAAATATCAAGTTGTTCATATGCATCTAGCATCTCAATAACATCTTGAAACAAAAAATTATGAATACCAAGATTCATAATTTTTTTACAATCAGCCTATTTTTGATGAATATTCTAGTGATGGTGATAAGAAGAATTTCTTCATGACATATTTAGAACCTCTCAACATCGTTCATGTATATGATGTTTATGAATGTGATTCTTGGGAATACAATGGAGGTGAAAAGAAATATCTACAGAAGCAATTGATCCTACCTTTATCACCAAATGATGACCAACAGATTGCAGAAATTAGCTTCTCGAATGGAGAACACAACATTGTCAAAGGAGTAGTTTATACACACAGTCAACCCATTTATTTTGAAAAGAAAAAAGAGGTCCTCTTGTATGATTTTGATGATCATGTTGCAAGATAGGTGGAGTTGTATTGGGGTCATCATTCTTATATTTATGACTTCATAAATGCATATCTCCATAGTTGTAAGAATGGGTAGATAGTTCATTTATTTTTCTATTCTCTAGTCTTCTAAGCCATATATATGCTTAAAGATGGAAGTAGATTTTAGTTTGTGATCGAGTTACTTGAATGGTTGTACTAGATTTACCATATCACTTGAGCAGGAAACAAAAATGGCTAGAAGTAGTAATGTATATAAATAATCTTGTATTTTCAAGTATTTGTTTTTCATTTTGGTGTTGTTTGTAGAAGAATAACAACAATAAGACTCCATAGCCCAATGGAGACACTGGTGGCTTCAATATTTTTTCAGTTTTTAGTTTGAATAAAGTTGCAGGGATTTTCTCAGTATCGGGCACAGGTCTGCAAGTTCTTGGCAACTCACAGGGAGCATCCCATCCCCTATGGAGCCAATGTTAGCACTAATATTTTCATGAACAATTGTTTCTCTTAAACAAATCATATTTTTCATTCATATTGATAATAGGGACTTCTTATCATCCTTTTTCCATATTAAGTTCATATGTGTTGATTAAGGTTGGTTGTCATTGATGCCAACCCTTGAAGAAAGCCCTATAGCACAAATCTTGGGTAATGGACCCAAGATTGTTTGATGTAAAGATGACTCATTATTGTCCTGTCATGGTTGATAATAAGTAGAAATGGATGAACTCCAAAGTGGTCCCCTTATGGTGAAAGACCTCATAGGAAGACGCTTTGCGGATTGAGTTATCCTAGAAGTATGGTTAGAGAAACCATGATTATTTGTGGAATAATGAGATTAAGGTCAGTAAATTTTTCAGTGAAACTATCCTATATGGATAGTTCTTGTCATGCCATTTCTGATGGTATGTGGAACATCACATAACTCCTCATGGTTAGAGAGTTATGGCCATGAGAAGTTGGAGAACCCAGGTTTGGGTAATGGACCTAAGTTTGTTTGATGGATAATGGTATGAGTTTTGATATAATTTTAGGTAATACTATTCTATATGGATGGTACATGTCATTCCATTTCTAGTGGTATGTGGAATGTCACATAACTCTTCACGGTTTGAGAGATATGGCCTTACGAAGTTGGAGGACCCTCTTATGTCATCTAGAAGCCCCAAAAGGTCAAAGTAGTCAAAGTGGTTTAAGATATTTTAGAAGGTAAATAATAAAGTGAATTGATGAGTGTACTATAATTCAAAGTGAATAAAAAATAAATTATTTAAATAATAAATTTAATGGAGAAATTAGAAGTGGGTTAACCCTAAAATAAGGAAAGTGGGCAAAGTGACCTAGAAGATGTTTTTAAGGAAGCTACTTGGAGAGTATAAATAAGAGGCAAGGCTCTCTAATTTTAAACACACTTGAGAATATTGAATACCTATAGTTTTATGGGGTAACCAAAGGATATCTAAGCCAAATTTATGAGGGAATGTGAAGAAAAGAAGGTCAGAATTCAAGGAAGGATAAATTCTTTTGATGATGCTTTCTAAGGTATGTTATTTACGGGTCATCTCACCATTTTAGAAATAACATTTTTTTTCTAGAATGGTCTCAACCATGAAATTGTTGTGCCATTGAGGAAACATATCCAAGTATCTATGGTAAAAAAATCATCTTGTGGGTTGTTGTATTTTTGGATTTACACTCGATGGAAAATAAGGTTTGTGGCTAGTCTTGAAACTAGTCAAAAACATGTGTTTCAAGTAAAAACGTCATAACTTATTCATAATAGATACAAATTAAGTAATACCAAATATTTTGGTTAGAGTATAGGCTTTATTATTCTTTGTAACAGTTTCATATCGATTCAAAAAATATTCCGTTCAGGGCATGCTCTACAGGGTCGTTCTCTAGAATAATCCAGAATTCAGCAAGCTATGTCATTTTTGATATAACTACTTTTCTGAGAGGTTCCAAGTAGTGAAACCTGGAGGAATTGCATTAAACACACTAAAGAAAATTTGTATCAGTTTCATATACTTATTCATTACAGGTACACAGTTATTATTATTTCAAGTTAGGGTCGTTGACTAATCCAAAACTAGTCATGTGAGACTAAAGAAAAGTTTCATGTAAATGCTAGTCTCTTGTTGTTTAAAATTAAGGAAGGTTTGCAGGTATGTGATCATATACACCAGGTCTATTACAAAGTTATAAATCATATTTGAATGATGAAATTGATGAGGTATTTTGGTTGAGGTACAAGTGGGGTACATGGTTGAGACAAGTAGTTGATGAGTTGGCACATATATGAGGTGTATAGTTGATGATGTTGGTACATATCGATGAGTCATAGTTGATGAGTAGTTGAAAAATGATTGGTACATACTTGGTACATTGTTGGATGCACTTGTTTATTCTACAGGTTGATTACAGGTTGTTTGGTACAGGTTGGTGCATGTTTGATGAACTTGTTTATGGTACAGGTTGATTACAGGTTGAGGTACAGGTTGATGCATGGTTCAGGTTTATTGGTACAGGTTTAAAGCGGTATATCTCACAGTGATAGTGTGACAGTGGTTCCATCATTCTACTTCTACTTTAGGGCAGTTGGACGGGGCAAGGACGGGTGGTTGTAGCCACCTTCCGGTTGTAGCCAAAGAACATAGGGGGTTGTAGCATCCTTCTGGTTGTAGCTAGACAATTGGGGAGTTGGAGATTCCCTCAGGTTGTAATTTGAGAAACTAGGGGGTTGGAGCCTCCTTCCAGTTGCAGCTGGAAAACAAAGGAAGTTGGTGCTTCCAATGAATGTAATTCTTCAAGACATATAATAAAAAGCATTATGTGGTTTTCTCCCGATTTGGGTTTCCACATAAAACGCTAGTGTACTGTGTACATGTGTGATTTCTCATTTCTTATTGCTCATTATTGGATAATAATTCTACATTGATATAACACTTGGATTATTTGAAGAAAAAGGATTATAATTATGCTATTATTGATTCACCCCCCCCTCTCAGTAATCCAACAATTGGTATCAGAGAAGGTTCCTTCAGAAATCGGTTTAACCACTGAAAGATAGATCATGGAGAGTACCAACTTGTATAAAAATGGAATACCACAGTTTGATAGACAGAAGTATGTTTTTTGGAGCATAAGGATGAAGACATATTTACAGGCACAAGGATTTCAAATTTGGCAATCAATTGTAGATGGATACATAACACCAGCAGTTCCACCAACAAATGACAAAGCAGTTAAACTTGGTGAGAATAATTACAAAGTCAAAAATACACTTTTGAATGGTCTCAGTGATACGGTACTCACTAAAGTTGCACATTGTAAATCTGCTAAAGAGATTTGGGCCAAGATTCGAAATATTTATGAAGGAGATACAAAAGTCAATGCAGTAAAGATTCAAACTTACAGAGGTTAGTTCGAAAAACTAAAAATAAAGGAAGATGAGAATATTGCAGCCTACTTCTTACGAGTCGGTGAAATAGTGAATGCAATCATAGGATTGGGAGAAGAAATTAAAGAATCTGTAATTGTTCAAAAATTACTAAGATCTCTTCCTATCAGATTTAACCCTAAGATATCATCACTAGAAGAAATATCGAATATAAACTCAATAAGCATGGATGAACTGCATGGAATCTTCACAGCATATGAAATGAGAACTAAATAGGAAAATCCATATGTAAAAGAAGCATCCTTCAAAGCATCCAAAATATCAAAGCAAAATAAAAAGGAACAAGAAGAATATAGCAGCAGCAATGACGTCTCGGAAGATGTTGAATAAGTGGCCAACTTCGTCAAAATACTGAACAAGAGAACCAACGGTAGGTATAGAGGTAAGCTTCGTTTAATTTGTTTTAATTGTGATGGTATTGGTCATTTTTCTAACAAATGTCCTCATAAGAAAAAGAGAAATGATGAAGGTTACTCAAAAGGAAAACAAACATATAAAGGAAAAAGAACTACAAAGAAAGTTTTCAAGAAAAGATTATGCACCAAAGAAGACATATCATCATCAGATGAAGATGAAGTCAGTGACAGTGAGACAGGAAGAGTTCTATTCATGGCAATAAAAGACTCTGACAAAGAAGACTTCGAAGAAGAATATGAAAAAGCCAAAAAAAAATATGAAGAAGTCGAAGAAGAAATTGAAGAGGTAGAAGTTGACTATCAAGAAGAATTAATGTGTTCCATAGAAGTTATCAGAAGAGAAAAGGAGAAAAAAAAAGAGACTACAAGCAGAACTAGACAAGAAAAGGGACACTCGAGAACTAAAACAAATGATCACAAAATTGAAGGTTCAAATAGAAGAAGATAAAATAATTGAAGAAGCACTCAAAGAAAAGCTAGAAGAAAAGGACAGAATCATTGGAAACTTGGAAGCAAAGATTGTCACACTAAGAAAGGATATTCAAAAGAAAAATATGCAGAATAGCTCAAAAGTTTTGGATGACAATATCAGCAGTCAAAAATCTCATCTTGACAAGACCAGACGTGGATACAATCAGACAGAAAAGGGATCAAGCACCAAAAAAATAGAGATAGAAACATATCCAAAAAGATATGCAGAAACAATCAAAGGGGATAGAAGGATATATAAGGAAGATTAAAGGGATACTCCTCCACTGAGAAGAGTCATATTTCAGAATCAACAACATATAGATAGACCTCAAGAAGAAGAAGGATTCATAAGAGAACCTCCTTTCAGAATATCTTCAACTCCTAGGTATCCAACTATATTTTTTTGTTTATGTTATACATGTAATAATTTTGGACATAAAGCTATGAATTGCAGACATAAAAATAGGAACAATAACAACTTTGAGAGTCATAAACAAAGGGGTTATTCAATAAGACCTAGTGAAACACAAAGAAGAAGTTACAACAGGTTTGAATCCTTGAGAACTAAAGTGGAATGTTACAAATGTAACCATTTTTTACACGTGGCCAAAGATTGCAGAATGACAATCCCTCCTAAATAACCTCAACAGAATAACAACAATCATAGACAGGAACCTCAGAAAATGACATGGATAAGAAAGCAAGATCAGTATAGCAATGAAGAATGCATGATCGCTCTACAAGATAAGAAGAATAAATGTGGTTGGTATGTTGACAGTGGGTGTTCAAAATACATGACAGTTGATAGAGGCAAGTTTCTTACATTACGAAAGGAAAGAGATGGATCAGTCTCCTTCAGAAATGATGATTCAGCCAAAATCATTGGAAAAGGCACAGTCTGAATTAGGAACAACAATGAAAAGGCAGAAAATGTTCTACTAGTAGAAGACATGAAACATAATCTTCTAAGTGTGAATCAAATGTGTGACCAAGGTCATAAAGTTAATTTCAATTCAAAAAATTGTGAAATAAGAAAAGAAGGTTCAGGGAAATTGGTCGCTACAGCTGCAAGAACTTCAAGCAACATATATGTGTTAAATGAAATTGGAAATGAAAAGTGTTGTCTAGGAAAGAAAGATGAAAGTTGGCTATGGAAAAAAATAATGGGTCACATACATTTTGATAACCTTGTCAAAGTCAGCAAAAGAGAAGCATTCAGAGAAATGCCCCAAATCACGAAACCAACCAACACTTTATGCAAGCATTTTCAACAAGGAAAGCAAACAAAGACCAGGTTCAAATCAAAGGAATATTCAAAAACAAGACCATTGGAAATTGTGCATACCGATCTAGTTGGACCAACTAGAACAAAGGGATTAAAAGGTGAGAAATAATTTATGTTATTAGTTGATGATTATACAATAATGACTGCAATTTTCTTTCTCAAGAATAAGTTAGAATCTTTTGAAAACTTCAAGATCTACAAGGAAATGGTTGAAAATGAAATGGATTCCAAAATAAAATGCTTGAGATCTGATAATGGAGGAGATTTCACCTCAAAGGAATTTATGGACTACTGCAACAATCATGGAATAAAAAGGCAATTCTTTGTTGCTAGGACACCTCAACAGAATGGATTTGTTGAAAAAAAGAATAGGACAATACAGGAAATGGCTTGAACAATGCTAATGGATTCAAAATTGACAGATATGTTTTGGACACAGGTAGTACATACAACAGTTCACATTCAAAACAGAGTGATTCTCAAAAACAACATGATAAAACTCCTTACGAACTATGGAAAGGAAGACCAACAAATGTAAAGAAATTTAGAGTTTTTGGAAGCAAATGCTATATCAAAAGAGAAGATGGTGAAATGGGAAAGTTTGACTCTCACGTGGACAAAGGAGTAATTGTTGGTTACTCAAGTACAAGGAAATCATACAAGTGTTAAAATTTAATATTGAACAAAGTTGTGGAAAGCATCAACGTGACAATTGATGAAACAGGCAGACCAGAATCAAAGGAAAAATAAAATGAATCAATGAAATAGCCCTTAGAAGAAGAAGCAGAAGATGAAAAATAAGTAGAATAGGAAGATGAAGAGAATATGAAAGAATCAGAAGAGCAAGTTCAGCAAGTGCCTCCAAAGACACCCAGTAAACGAGTACAAAAGAATCATCCTTCGGAACAGATTATCGGAAACAAAGATGCAGGAGTTGAGACTAGAAGAAAAATCTTCTCACCAGAACAAACACACCTAGCACTCTCATCTACAATTGAACCAAATTGTTTTGAATAAGCCAACAAGGATGAATTTTGGAAAAAGGCCATGGATGAAGAATTGGATCAAATAGAGAAAAATGACACTTGGGAACTGGTTCCAAGACCAAATTATAAGAGTGTGATCAGCACAAAGTGGGTCTTCAGGAATAAATTGAATGAATATGGACATGTTACAAGGAACAAAGCTAGATTGGTATGTAAAGGATATGCACATGTTGAAGGAATCAACTTTGAAGAGACATTTTCCCCAGTTGCCAGAATGGAAGCAATTCGTTTGATTTTAGCTTATGCATGCTCCAAAAATATTAAAATGTATCAAATGGGCATAAAATCATCTTTTTTGAATGGGGAACTTGAAGAATAAGTCTACATTGAACAACCAGAAGGATTTCAGTTGTTAGAAAACACAGATTATGTGTGTAAATTAAAGAAGGCCTTGTATGGTCTAAAACAAGCTCCTAGAGCATGGTACTCTAGACTTGATAAGTATCTGCAGTAGGCAGGGTTTAGAAAAGGAAGTGCAGACAGCAACCTCTACATTAAGGTAAGTCAAGGTAATATTTTATTAATTGAAGTTTATGTTGATGATATTATTTTTGGTAGTGATGATGACACGTTAAGCCAAAAATTTGCAAAAGATATGAAAAATGAATTTGAAATGTCATTACTTGGAGAACTATCCTTTTTTATGGGACTTCAGATACACCAAAGAAACCAAGGAATTTTTATTTCTCAAACCAAGTATATCAGAGAAATGATAAAAAGGTTCAGTATGGAATATTGCAAACTAGTTATCACTCCCATGCAAACCAATTGCAAGTTGAGCAAAGATGATGATTCAAAGTCTACAAATCATAGGCAATACATGTCAATGATTGGAAGCCTACTATATGTGACAGCATCCAGACTAGATGTAATGCAGGCAGTTGGACAGGTGGCATGATTTCAAGAAGCACCAAAGGAATCACATGTATTAGCAGTGAAGAGGATTTTCAGATATCAAAAAGGAACAGAAGAGCTTGGATTATGGTATCCAAAAGGAAATGATCTATCACTTATTGCCTACACAGATGCAAATTGGGTAGGTTGTATCGATGACCGACGAAGCACTAGTGGAGAATCATTATACTTGGGTGAGTGTTTAGTATCATGGATAAGAAAGAAACAATCATCAGTATCATTATCTACAACTGAGGCAGAGCAACATCATGTTGTACACGGGTTCTTTGGATGAAACAAACTCTGACAGATATACAGGTTGAGTATGATGATCCCATTCCAATCTATTGTGATAATACAAGTGACATCAGTATCTCAAAGAATCCGGTGATGCACTCCAAGATGAAGCACATTCCAATCAAATATCACTTTTTACAAGAACATGTTACAGAAAAGAACATCAAAGTTAAGTATGTGGGCATAAAAGAACAAGTGGAAGACATATTTACAAAACCACTTCCATGGGAATCCTTTGAGTATATTCACCAAAGACGTGGAGTTATTTCTACTCCAAAATGAATTTTTTTGAATGCTTATCTTATATGTCTTATATGTACACGAGGAAGCACCATAAGAAGACAGTTCAGTCAGGGGGAGCAGCCCCGGATGGAAAGATACCTTTTCCATTGATGACAAAGGGGGAGAGATTTATCAGATGCAGAGGATAGAGGGATGGTTCCAGGGGGAGAATATTTATCATATGCATAGGAAAGAGGCATGTTTCTAGAGATAGCATGAGTGATATGATTTCAGTATTGCATCAGAGTGTTTCCATCAATGCCAAAGGGGGAGATTGTTGATTAAGGTTGGTTGTCATTGATGTCAACCCTTGAAGAAATCCCCGTAGCACAAAGGTTGGGTAATGGACCCAATATTTTTTAATGTAAATATGACTCGTTATTGTCTTGTCATGGTTGATAATAAGTAGAAATGGATGAAATCCAAAGTGGTCCCCTTATGGTGAAATCCCTCACGAGAAGACACTTTGTGGATTGAGTTATCCTAGAAGTATGGTTAGAGAACCCATGCTTATTTGTGGAATAATGAGATGAAGGTCAGTGAATTTTTTAGTGAAAATATCCTATGTGGATAGTGCTTTTCATTCCAATTTTGGTGGTATGTGGAACGTCACATAACTCCTCACGGTTAGAGCATTATGGCCATGAGAAGTTGGAGAACCCAAGTTTGGGTAATGGAACCAAGTTTGTTTGATGGATAATGGTATGAGTTTTGATATATTTTCAAGTAATACTATTATATATGTATGGTACATGTCATTACATTTCTATTGGTATGTGGAACGTCACATAACTCCTCCTGGTTTGAGAGTTATGGCCTTACGAAGTTAGAGGGCCCTCTTATGTCATCTAGAAGCTCCAAAAGGTCAAAGTAGTCAAAGTGGTTTAAGAGATTTTAGAAGGTAAATAATAAAGTGAATTGATGTCTGTACTATAATTCAAAGTGAATACAAAATAAGTTATTTAAATAATAAATTTAATGGATAAATTAGAAGTGGGTTAACCCTAAAATAAGGAAAGTGGGCAAAGTGACCTAGAAGATGTTTTTAAGGAAGCTACTTGGAGAGTATAAATAAGAGGAACGGATCTCTCATTTTAAATACACTTGAGAATATTGAATACATATAGGTGTCTGAGGTAAGCAAAGGATATATAAGCCAAATTTCTGAGGGAAGGTGAAGAAAAGAAGGCTGGAATTCAAGGAAGGATAAATTATTTTGATGATGCTTTCTAAGGTATGTTATTTACAGGTCATCTCACCATTTTAGAAATAACTTTTTTTCTAGAATGATTTCGACCATGAAATTGATATGAAATTTCGGTAACATATCCAAGTATATGTGTTACAAAATTCAGCTTTTGGGTCGTTGCATTTTTGGATTTACACTCTGTGGAAAATAGGGTTTGTGGCTAGTCCTAAAACTAGTCAAAAATAGGTGTTTAAGGTAAAAATGCCATAACTTCTTCATAACAGATCCAAATTAAGTAATAAAAAATGTGTTGGTTATATTAAAGTCTATAGTATGTTTTTTAACAATTTCATATCGATTAAACAAATATTTTGTGCGGGGCGCGCTCTATAATATCGCTCTCTAGAATAAGCCAGAATTCACTAAGGTATGTCATTTTTGCTATAACTATTTTTATGAGAGGTTACAAGTAGTGAAACCTGGAGGAACTACATAAAACACACTAAAGAACATTATGTATCAGTTTCAAATATTTATTCATTACAAGTACAAAGTTATGATTATTTCAAGTTAGGGTTGTTAACTAATCCAAAACTAGCCATGTGAGACTAATGAAAAGTTTGATGTAAATGCTAGTCTCTTGTTGTTTAAAGTTAAGGAAGGTTTGAAGGTATGTGATCATATACACTGGGTCTATTACAAAGTTATAAATCATATTTGTATGATGAAATTGATTAGGGCTTTTGGTTGAGGTACAAGTTGGGTACACGGTTGAGACAAGTAGTTGATGAGTTGGCACATACATGAGGTGTATAGTTGATGATGTTGGTACATATTGATGATTCATAGTTGATGAGTAGTTGACACATGATTGGTACATACTTGGTACATGGTTGGATGCACTTGTTTATGCTACAAGTTGATTACAAGTTGTTTGGTACAGGTTGGTGCATGGTGTAGAAAATCCAGGTCCTATCAGCAAGACTTCTTTGTCTGTCTTTGACCAAGCTAAGTCACTAAGTTTTCTGCTGTCATAAAGTTTGTTTCTGTTGTTTTATAACAGCCAACTGAATTTTTGTTTGCTGATGTGTTATGGTTGTTGTTTCAGTTATTGGGTGCCCTTGCAAGTAGTTTTATGTTAGATTAATTACATTTATACTTTCCCAATAAACAACAACACACCTATCTATCTTTTAATGCTGAAATATGGACAAAATAAGAGCTTCCTAACAGCAACTAAAATGCATGTGTAG
>ML792126.1:442890-466524 GCA_009831015.1 Picea engelmannii | reverse complement strand
AAGGGTTCTACAGACAAGGGTTTTCCCTGTGCTATAGCTCTCTGATATACGTGTGGGGTCCAATAGTAGTACTCGGCCCAATATCTCAGGGCACTAACTAAGGAGGATAGACCGTACCCTTAGCCGTACTACCCAACTACCCAAGTACTAGAGAGTATCTTCCTGAGTGTTGTTCTCGGTGACACTATAGAAATCCGATGGACGATAGGTTTATCTAAAGAGGGATTCAGGAAATCTAGGTCAATCCGTACACAGGTGATGTCTGATGCGCTGCCACTCGAAGGGGTACCAACAGGGGTTACAAGGGTGGCCAACAGATGTGCGCTTAAGAACCACTTGTATTTCCTGCGTCTATGAATCCCTCAACCGTGGGTTTATGTGCGTAACGACAGATCTCTATGGCTTAAAGACGTTGGAATACGTCTCTACCCTGAAACAAAAATACCCACAATTTCTGCCAAGGAAAGTTCTCTGATACCACTTGCAAGATACCAAATATATAAAATATGCAGAACAGAAATAAAATGCTAGAAATGGCAGAATAACAGTAAAATATCCAGCATAATATTCACAATACACAGAATGATATACGAAACAACAATAGAGAAAGCACTTTGTTCAAAAAGCAATGTTCATAGGCCTCTTCGAGGGGGAAACCTCCAGTCGAGCAGGGCTCTGTTACAATAATCTCCAAGCTAGGGTTCTCATACCCTAGACCCTTATTTATACTAAATATGTCTATTAAGAGAAGCATCTAGAGGAAGATCCTTCTAGAAGCGGAAGCTTCTATTAGGTCTTCTTACATCCTCCTTATTCTATTTTATTGAAAGGCCTTATTAATATTGACCTTTATTACATCCGAATACATTGATCTACCTATGTGCAGGTTAGGACCTTAACACATTCCACCCACCTCTTGAGAGGATTGCCATTGTATTTCTTCACCTTTGTCCTTTTCCATTGCATGAAGAGAAGAGCTCTCTATTAGGGAACTAAAGATCCCTCCCAAGGAGGAAGAGGGGATTCATAAGTCCCTACATTTCTCTACGGTGTTATCCTATCAATATATTGATCCATTGGTAGCTATATGATGGTCATTTTTTGCTTTTCATGGTTCTAGTTCTTGCAAGCTTCTCTAAAATTTATTTCTTTTTGTTTTTAATTTTATTTCCTTCTTTCATGTGTATTTGGTTATCTAATCAACTCAAAAACCTTTGTCTTGTTTAGCTGACTTAACTAAGCATGAAAGTGTTGTGTTTTTTCTCACCCATGTGAAGAAAACAACACAACATATTGGTGACCACACTGGGGATCGGTATCAAATTCCTCCCTATTTAAGTCTTGAGAGCACTTCCTTTTAATTGTTTGGATATGCAGGTACCAAAACCGGCCTAGTCCAACCTTCCAAAGTCAAAATTCAGAACCAGGGAAAGAGAATTTCACTTGGAAATTTCTTTCCCGATGCATGACAGAAAGTGTGCAGATTTCAAGGCACACAGACACGCATTATGTGCATAGAATCCTTCATAACTCTTTTCATTTTGTGCACTTGGTTCCCTCTGCATGCCTGTTAGAACTACAACCCACACATAAGTTCATTTTTTTCAAATTGTAAGGGTTTTTATGAATGATTTGAGGGCCCATTTCCTTCATATTTTAATTTTGTGCACTTTGTAAAGCAATCGCACTTCACTTAGAGTCCTTTATCACAAGGAAGGTTATCTAACATAATCACATAAGTGTAAAATGAATCACTATTATTCTCTTTTCTTTGTTTCCACATGGATGGCTTGTTTGGCATTTAAAATTTTAAGTTGAAGTTTTTTTTTTTTCCAAACACAATCAATTAATTTAGGACTAGAAATCAATTTTAACCCTCAAGTATGCTCTTCCCCCACAACCTAGTTTGATCTCAGGAATCAGAAAAGGTGGTTGAAAGGAAATTTCATCTCCCTTAAAAATCATTAGGAGAGGACAAAGCCCCCCTAGGGTACCTCTTAGTTTTGGAAATCATCTTAAAGCTTTGTAGGGGCCCATACATGCCCACATGTTTTCAATATTAGGATAGTTTCTAAACAAAATTCTTAGTTTAGACAAAACTCTAGGAAAGTTTAAAAGATCAAGTAACGGGCCCATATATTCCAACATGTCTACAATCCTAGGATAGTTTTCAAAATCTTTCTTAGTATAGACAACATTATAGGGAGTTTAAAGGATCAAGTAAGAATCCATATGTCCACATTGCTAGTTCTTTAGGGCTTTAAATATTATGCAAGGTTGTACCAAAGACACATAGTAAGATAGGTAAGAATATTTGTAAGGACCATAGGAATTCCACATGCTGCAATCTTACACTTAACTTTTTTAAAATCTTTTGCACACTTTTCACTTTCTTGCACACAAAGCCACTCCTCACACACATAATTTCTATTAGAATAGTGGAGGTCGAAGTAAGATTTATTTTTAAATACCCACAAAGTACTTCAAAGGAATTTTAAAAGATATGACTACTTCTTTGGAAATTGTCCACACTAACTTAATTCAAACGAGATTGATCCATGACCCCAATCTCTCATCCCACCACATCTTAAAATTTTCTAATAAATCACTAATTTTTCCTCCACAGAAGGTGCCAAAAGAAATTTTTAGTCTAGGTAGGATCTCATGGGTAGGTGATGCAGGAGCATCGCCTTCACAGTCATCAGTGCACACATGGAGGAGAGAAGAATGACATTTCAGCAAAGCCAGAAATTCAAATTGAGCATTAACTCAGAATTTATTTGGCTTGTTGAGATATTTTGTTGAGCAAATTTTTAAATTGTAACTTGTTTCTAAAGTCTCTAAGGACTATAAGAAATCACAAACATGGAGTGTTGAATTTGTCTGATAGTAATTAGCAGTTATTTTAATAGGACTGAGTAGGTAATAGTTTTAATTCTGAATTGTTATATTTCAGGAATAGGATGAGAGATCTCAGGGAGTCATTCCTTAGAAAGTTTACATTTTTCATTGTAAGAGTAGATCAATATGGATAGATTAGACTAGAACAAAGTAGAAGAGAATAGCAGGAACACCATGTAATTTTCGTTTTTCAGTGATGAATAGAACAGATAGGAGATTATCATATATTTGTGTTCATTTACTGTTTAAAGAAAAGTGTCTTGTATTATGTGTGATGTTCATATTTTAATTTTCATTTCCTGTTGAGAGTGGAGAGAATAACTGTATGATTCTATAACGAAACTGGATAAGTTTCAGTTGTTTTTCTATTGAACCATGTATGCAAGGTGTGCATTCCCTAACGCAAGGTGTGCGTTAACTGGATCTCAGAACGATTTAGAGAGGGAGGTTCAGAGAAGAAAAAGGAGACTTGATATTCCATTTGCAAGGAGTGCACAGAACTTAGAGCCGGCTAAGTTTGAAGAAACAACAAAGAAGAACGTCGGGAGGGTGTGAGGTATTTTCTTTTCAAGAAAATCCCTTTGAATCTGAGTTATTCGAAATCCTGGAATGCAAGGTGTGTGTAGGAGTTTGAATATTTAAGGAGAAGAAGCTTAGGAGGGAGTATGTTTTCGTTCATAGAGATCCAACTGAAGAAGGAATGAAGATTTAGTCCTTGATGCTTAGAATATTTCCTAAGTCTAGGAAGAAAAGTCACAGAATCTCAGGGGGGAGACCACAGTAACCGTCAGATATGAACACAGAGAGTCGATAGTCGTCGAATCTAGAAGAACGACAAGGAGTTGAACAAATGGTGGAAATAATTCAAGAGGAAGTTTCGATCTTCCAATAGTCGTCAGATATATGGAAGTAGAGAGAACCTTAGCACCTTGTGCCCAAAGGAGGATTTTGGCATTCGACGTCTGGTGGAACAAGGCTGAAGTTCCTTTGGACTCACGTGTTTTGAAATCCCAACGACCGTCATATTTCATGGAAGACACCCATCAAGTAGGGAAGAGACCAAGGGTTGGGACACATGGTGAGTACTCGGTGTTTGGGAGAATCACTGAAAGAATCAAGACTGCCCATCATGGAGAGGACAGGTGGCGACAAGATCTGATCGACTGGGGAATTGAACACCAGGGAACTTATGAGGAGAAGAGTGGAGGATTCGCAAAAAGGAAAACCACAAAATCATCCAGACTGTCCCTCAAGAAGAATAACACAAAGGATCCTGACCATTGGTCAAGGGGCAGCGAAGACCGTCGATCCAGTGCGAAAGGATTTTGTAGTTTCAACGTTCGGGGAACTGAAGGTGCAAGACCTTTTGGTCTCACAAGTTACGAAACCCTGAAGTGCGAAACCCTGACGAGCTCAATGTTTGACCCTAGGTCATGGGACCGGGTCATATGGTGATCCACTAAGGGAAGCGTTAAAATAATGTGGGTTCCTTTCAGAGTTTGGAACTTCAGGAGTCGAGAGGTAGGAGAGCATGTTCGCTGGTTTTCTGAACTGCGAACTCTGATAGCCCTTTTAGTGTAGATGCATGGTCATGAGGCGTGGTCACGTGAGGTAGGAGCTGAGAACCTTAAGCTCCCAATCGGGATTCGGGGATTCAAGTTGCAAAAGAATGGGATGTTTGACTGTAGAAGCCCCGATCAATGAAAAGCACGTTTTGGTTTAGCATGAGGTCACGGAAAATGGTCGCATGGACCAATATTTAAGCACAGGATAATCAATGCTAAGCTATTTATGGCATTCGGTGGTTGAAGAGACAAGGATTTCTCCCTCGAGAAATCTCAAATCGTGAAATGCAAAACAGGCCTTATGGGTAAGGTCGTGGTCATAAGGATGATCACATGAAGGGGGAGCTCATGCTTGATGTTGGAGTCTTCACACGCGATTTCTAAACAAGAGGAATTGTGGATGTGATTTACAGGGTTCCAGTGAGGACCCAAAAGAGTTATTCCATCTTGAATTTAGAGGATGATCTAGTGACCGGGAGGTCACGGACCCCATTGGGGTAGGGGGTTTGCATCAGGTGGTATCAGAGCCAAAGAAAAAGATTTTAAGTTTGTTTGCAGAACAACAAACAAAAGAAGAAGAGAGGAAGGTTGGTATCCTTCATGGGAATTTCACTCTGTTGGGAGGTGACGCAGTGAAGTCATGCCGCCAAGAAGGCGCAGAGCAAATGCAAAGATGGAAGAAGAAATGAGGTGACTTAGAATGAGGTTGGATGCCATGGAAACATGACAGAGAAGGGAACCAGATACTGGCGATGTCAGTGAAGCTAAGAGTGAAAAATAGGTCGAAGCTGGTGAAAATGTGGTAGAGGATGTTGCACAAGACCGCTTGATAAAAGTTGTTTCAAAGATTGGGGCCAGAGAAAGGATAGAAGTACCTATGTACGAAGGTAATCTGGAAGTTGAAGAATTTCTATATTGGATACGTGCCATGGATAAGCACTTCGATTATGAAGATATCGAAGAGGAAAAAATGGTGAAGCATGCAGTGACAAGATTGAAGTGTCACGCATCATTATGGTGGAATGAACTGCAAGTTGAACGTAGAAGAAATGGTAAGCAGAAAATTAAAAGTTGGGATAGGATGGTAGCTAAGCTAAAAGATAAATTTATCCTAAAGGATTTCTAGATCAATCTTTACAGAAGGTTGCAGAACCTGAAACAGAGAGGTTTATCAGTGAAGGAGTACATTGAAGAGTTCTACAGACTAAACATCAGGGTTGGACATAAGGAGAATGAAGACAAAAAGACAGCCAGATATATCAATGGGATGAGATATGAAATCCAAGAAGAGATTAGCATGATTTCTGTTAGTACAGTCGAGGATTCTTATCAAGTAGCCTTGAAAGATGAGGAAAAATTAGCCAGGAGGCAAAGTCAATGAAGCAGAGGCGGAAATTTGAGTTGAGGCAAAGGAACCAGTAGGGAGAAGTTCCAAAAGTCAAATTCAGAAGTTGATAAGAAACATAGCCACCAAGAGAAGGGTGGAAGCTCTAAAGAAGGACAACATGGTGGATGAAGTTCTTTTCCCAGAGGTAGAGGAAGAGGAAGAGCCAGAGGAGTCATAGTTAAATGCTATACCTGTGGAAAGGAAGGGAACAAATCTTGGGAATGTCCCGACAGAAAAAGAGAAGGCGGAGAATCACACATTGCCGAAGCAGAGAAGAATGTGGAAGCAGAGGTCGTAGAAGGAGGAAGAAACCTCATGATGAGGAAATTTCTTCTCAAACCAGAGAAGGAACCAGAAGAACTAGTTCAGCGAAGAAGCCTATTCAGAACTGCTTGCAAGATGAAAGACAGGGTTTGCAAGGTGATCATAGATAGTGGGAGCATAGATAATATAGTATCCATAGATATGGTGGAAAACATGGAGTTGAAGAAAACTTCACATACAAGTCCATACAAAGTATCGTGGTTGCAGAAAGGACATCAAGTCATGGTAAGTCAACAATGTCAAGTTGAGTTTAAAATACGAGGTTACAGAGATGAAATATTGTGTGATGTAATCCCTATGGATGTCTGTCATATTTTATTAGGAAGATCGTGGAAATATGACCTAAAGGTTATTCATGATGGGAGGAAGAATACCTATACCCTAGAAAAGAATGATAGGACACATATGTTGTTACCCATAGTAGACAAGGAGAAGGCAGAAGCTAGTTCAAGCATACTTCTCATGAGTGGGAAGGAGCTCTTAAAGGAAGTCAAGGAAGAGACAGAGATGCAGTTTGTTATTCTGAGGAAGCCTAGAGTGATGCTTACAAATACTTATGTAGAATATTTGCCTATAGAATTCCAAGAACTGTTAGAGAACTTTGTTGATATAGTTGTAGATGAGTTACCACACTCATTACCACCCATCAGGAACATAAGCCATCACATTGACCTTGTTCCAGGGGATAGTTTTATGAACAAAGCAGCTTATAGGTTGACACCTAGAGAGAATGAGGAGGTCAAGAATCAATTCCAGGAGTTGTTGGATAAAGGGTTAGTCAGGGAAAGCCTAAGCCCATGTGCAGTACCGACTGTATTAATCCCAAAGAAAGATGGAGGATGGAGAATGTGCACAGATTCTCAAGCCATCAACAAGATAACCATTAGGTACAGATTTCCTTTACCAAGGATGGATGATTTGATGGACTGCCTGAGTGGCGCGAGCTATTTTTCCAATATAGACTTGAAGATTGGATACCATCAAATAAGAGTGAGAAAAGGAGATGAATGGAAAACAACATTCAAGACAAATGAAGGATTATTTGAATGGTTGGTCATGCCGGTTGGGTTCACAAATGCACCAAGCACATTCATGAGACTAATGAATGAAGTGTTGAAAGACTTCATTGGAAAATTTGTCATATTATATCTAGATGACATACTAATCTTCAGCAAAACAAAATAACACTTAAGACATTTGAACGCAGTGATGGAGAGGTTATAGCGAGAGAAATTGTTGATAAATCTGAAGATGGATGATCATGGATGACCAAGGATGGATGATTTGATGGACTGCCTGAGTGGCGCAAGCTATTTTTCCAATATAGACTTGAAGAGTGGATACCATCAAATAAGAGTGAGAAAAGGAGATGAATGGAAAACAACATTCAAGACAAATGAAGGATTATTTGAATGGTTGGTCATGTCGTTTGGGTACACAAATGCACCAAGCACATTCATGAGACTAATGAATGAAGTGTTGAAAGACTTCATTGGAAAATTTGTCATATTATATCTAGATGACATACTAATCTTCAGCAAAACAAAAGAACACTTAATACATTTGAACGTAGTGATGGAGATGTTACAGTGAGAGAAATTGCTGATAAATCTGAAGAAATGTTCTTTTATGAAGAAGGAGCTCATATATTTGGGATTCGTAATCTCTTCGAATGAATTGAAGATGGACCCTGTTAGTCCCTAAAGTTGCACTTGATTGTGAGAGGGCAAGCTAGGGCATCATCGAGTTATTGAAAAAGTGTTTTGAGGGTTTTTATGGTTTGGTTTTTGAATAAGGTGGTTGAAAACTGGCTCAAGGTAATAAAATAAATGAGAAAATCAGAATAAGAATAGAAAATATCCCATTGGCTGGTTAAAAGGTAGTCACATAGATGGATTAAAAAAATAAGGAAAATAGAAAATGAAGTTTTCAATTTGTCAAATTCACACAAATTCTTATCTCAAAATATCATTAAGAAATAAGACCATCGACGTGAAATCAAAACTTGAAAATAATCACCACAGCAAATTCTTTATTGTATTAATCAATAATCCAGAAAACAAATGCATTGTAGTTTGAATAATGAGATCAAACATGAAGAAAGAAAACAGAGTAGAAAAGAGTGGCTAACCATTCATATGCCTTTGTTATTAAGTGTCAAATAGAATAATAATTCCTTACAAGGAGTTTCAGAATAAGTCCTTTGGATCTCCAATTTCCCCCCTCTAACTTCTCATTCTACAGAGTTTATATAGAAACAATACATAATTATCAAGATCCAAAAGAAATGGATCTGAAAACCTCCTCATCTATATTTAGTTTCTTTTTTCAAATAATCAAGGAGAATATCCAATCTGATCTCCAATTCAAATTGATGAGGTGGCTTGTCAACTATTGTCCATGAGATTTTTCAGGAAAACAAATCTCGTAAATTCCTGAAAAATAGGGTCCAACAATCTCTTCGTATCTCTTAAATGGTGATAGTTGTGTAAATACTGAGAGAGTTTTTTGTGAAGGGACTCTTTCCCATAAAAAACTCTTTCGGTTTCAAAAAATTCATCACCATATGTTCTTCAACCTCTCCCAAAATTACTGACTAAAATAGGAAATTATTTATTGTGAAATATCAGAAAAATAAGCCTCAAAGATCAATTCGAATCTCTTAAAATGTGATTGTTGTGTAAAACCCGAGAGAGGTTTTTGTGAAGGGGCATGTTTCCAAAAAAAACCTCTTTTGGTTTCAACAAAATCATCTCCATCTGTTCTGAAACCTCTCTTGAAGAAAAAGACTAAAATAGGTAAAAAATAACATAGTATTTCTTGTAGCTTTATCAGAAAATTAAGCCTCAAAGATCAATTCGAATATCCTAAAATGTGATTTCTATGTAAAAAAAGAGAGGTTTTTTTGAAGGGGAATGTTCCCAACAAAAAACTCTTTTGGTTTCAACAAATTCCTCTCCATATGTTATGTAACCTCTTTTGAAGATAAAGACTATAACAGGTAAAAAACAGAGTATTTCCTGTAGCTTTTTTGGTTTTGCAAAATAATAGCCTTTGTCATCAAAAAACATTGCTTCAGCTTTGATGATCTGGTGGTTTGTATTTTTATAGGTCTTATAGAATACTGAGCAATTTATTTTCCTTTTCTTTGTATCTTCCCCAAGTTTTTGTCTTCTTTGGTTTTCGTGTGTAATGGAAGCCTTTCTACTTTTTCTTTGATAGAAAATTCATTAACTATGATACTCTTTTTCTGTGTGGCTTCCTTCTTCCCTTTGCCCTTTCTTTGTTTTCTTGGTTGTGGATCAGGATTTAGGGATTGAATCAGCCAATTCTAGGGTTTCTATTAATTATGATCAGGACGGTATGCCACTCTTATCTAATCCAGCTGTGAGGGACTCCCCTTCTCCAATTCAGATTTTGCTTATATAGAAGCAGGAATTGATTGACAAACTCTGTAACCACATGCTCTTTCTTCCACTATCTTTCTCCTCCAACCACCAATATACAAGATTTAGCAATTGTCTATTCTATCACCAGCATTAGCATCTTCCCGATCTCCACCTCATGACCATCAAAGTTCAGTGCAAACTCCATGGAGACATGCTCATCATAACCTTGAAAAGTGATAAGGAATTCAAACCACCTGGCATCTCTGAACCTTTGAGCCATCTGAGGATAATCTTTGAGGAGTTCAGCACCCTCGGGTTCTAATCTGACTACTTGTCCACTCCTCTTAGGTGCCATCAAAACAGAATGCTATAACTAGCACGATTTGGATTCTGAATTAGCCACCTGCAATCTGTTAGTATATAATTGTTCCTCTAAGCAAATACCTACACCTAAAATTCAGCAAACATAGAATGACAAGTTCAATATAATGATCATTGAGAATTGGACAATTTGAAATGAGTCCTTTGCGAGTACAGAGAAATTCGATCATGTAACGGTTTGAATCACAAAATGATTCAAAAGCTATTGTGGGACACATGCGAACTCTCAAACCATGATCTGTGTCATCATAACGAAATCTGGGTGATGGGCGCATATCAAGGCATGATTATCTTTGCACTATGGGAATAAGGCTATTCCTGTAGCACTATTAATGAATTAGCATAATTTGAAATTGTAAAGTTCAAATAGGCATATAAAGTGACACATCATTTAAAACCATGTCTTACAACTCCAAGCTTAAATAAATTATTCAAAAAGCTAAAAATGTGAAACATAACAAACTGAAAACAAAGATTAAAATCAAATGAAAGAAAACAATGAAGTGTAGGTAGGGAGGGTTTAGGATTAGAGTTTCTCACTAAATCAAAAGCAAAATTAGAGACTAACAGAAGGTGAGAGAAATTAGAGAATGGCCATCACCAAGCAGCCTATTTGAAGTACGAAGTTTTCATGGGTTAGTGAGTTTTTATAGAAAATTTATTAGAAATTTCAATTGCATATGTGCACCCATGTTGGATACTGTGAATAAGAAACACAAGTCCTTTAGTTGGAAAGAGGAAGCTGAAAAAGGTTTCAAAGTGTTGAAAGAGAAGATCACAGAGCAACCAATTATGGTCTTACCAGATTTTGGAAAAACATTTCAGGTGAGATGTGACGCAAGTGGATTAGCTATTGGAGCAGTCTAGAGCCAGGACAATAAGCCAGTTGCTTATTTCAGTCATAAACTAAATGACGCCAAGAAAAATTATTCCACGTATGACAAGGAATTTTATGCAGTGATTCAAGCTTTTAAAAAATGGAGACATTATTTAATTCCTAAATAATTTGTCTTGTATAGTGATAATCATGCTTTGCAATTTATTACTAGGCAAGAAAAGTTGAATCAAAAACATGCAAAATGGGTAGAATTCATGCAGAATTTTACTTTTGTTTTTAAACACATTGTTGGAACTGCTAACAAAGTTGCAGATGCTTTGAGTAGAAGAAGTTGGATTGCATAGTAATTCCAAGTGGAGACATTTGGGTTCGAACACCTCAAGGAGATGTATACAAAAGATGTATATTTCAAGGGAGCGTATGAGGTATGCAAGAATCCTTTATTGGGAGACAGAAACCCATGGATTGAATATTTAATTCAGGATGTATTATTGTTCAAGGGGAGACAATTATGTATTCCAAAGTGCTAAATGAGAGACAACCTACTGAAAGAAAAACATAGTGGAGGTTTAGCTGGACACTTTGGTCATGACAAGACATTTGCACAATTGAGCAATTTGTATTATTGGTCGAGCATGAGAGAAGAAGTGAAGAATTTCATGAACAAATGCAGAGTTTTTCAGTATGCAAAGGGAAGACAGCAGAATAATGGTTTGTATCATCCATTTCCAATTCTAGAGAGGCCATGGGATGCAATCAGCATGGATTTTGTTTTGGGATTTCCTAGAACCCAGAGAGGAAGTGATTCCATATTTGTTGTGGTGGAAAGATTCTCGAAAATGGCACATTTCATACCATGCCAGAAGACATGCCACACACATCACCAATTTGTTTTTCAAAGAAGTAGTGAGACTACATGGATTGCCGAGGAGCATAGTTTCAGACAAGGACACCAAATTTGTGGGACATTTTTGGAGGACTCTATGGAAAATATTGGGGATGAAATTATCCATTAGTTCATCATATCACCCTCATACAGATAGACAAACTGAATTAGTAAATAGAAGTCTCGGAAACCTACTGAGGAGTTTAGTCACTGAGCAAGGAAGACAATGGGATCAAATTCTGGCACAGGCAGAATTTGCATTCAACAATTCAGTGAACAGGAGCATAGGGAAGATTCCATTCGAAATTGTGTATGGTATACAGCCAAGCGGGATTGTCGAATTAAGATATTTGAGCCAAGATGAGTTAAGAAGCGCTAGAGCAAAGGATTTTGCAGCAGAAATGCAAAAACTCTATGACAGAGTCAGAAAGTAGCTACAGGACAGCAATCAGAAGTACAAGAGAAAAGTTGACCAGAGAAGAAGAGAAATTCAATTTGAAGTTGGGGATGAAGTTTTAGCTCATTTGAGAAAAGAGAGATTCCCAAGGGGAACGTACAACAAATTGAAGATGAAAAATATTGGGCCAAGCAGAATTCTCAGAAAATTCGCAGCCAATGCTTATCAGATTGAGTTGTCGGACAACGTTGGGATATCATCAATATTCAATGTTGCAGACCTATATCCTTACCAGAGTAATGAAGCAAGAGAGGTAGATGATCAGAAAGAGATTCAGTGGGAAGAGAAATTGCCCACAACATAAATACCTCAGATGGAGAAAATCATTGAACAGAGGGATGGAAAGAAAAACAGGAGGAAAACATATCATGAGTACTTAGTGAAGTGGAAATATCATCCAAGGGAAGATGCAAGTTGGATCACAGAACCTAATATTTTGAAGCATGGAATGACAGTGCAGGAGCTCATGGACAGGAGTACATAAAAAAATTTAACCAGAAGAGTATGATGTAGTAGCATCGCCTTCACAGTCATCAATGCACACGTGGAGGAGAGAAGAATGACATTTCAGCAAAGCCAGAAATTCAAATCGAGCATTAACTTGGAATTTATTTGGGTTGTTCAGATATTTTGTTGAGAAAAATTTAAGATCGTAACTTGTTTCTAAAGTATCTAAGGACTGTAAGAAATCACAGACATGGAGTGTTGACTCTGTTTGATAGTAATTAGCAGTTATTGTAATAGGACTGAGTAGGTAATAGTTTTAATTCTGAATTGTTAGATTTCAGGAACAGGACGAGAGAGCTCAGGGAGTCGGTCCTTAAAAAGTTTTCATTTTTCGTTGTAAGAGTAGATCAGGATGGATAGAGTAGAATAGAACAAAGTAGAATAGAATAGTAGGAACACCATGTAATTTTCATTTTTCAGTAATGAATAGAACAGATAGGATATTTTCATATATATGTGTTCATTTACTGTTTAAATAAAAGTGTGTTGTATTATGTGTGATGTTCATATTTTCATTTTCATTTCCTATTGAGAGTAGAGAGAACAACTGTATGATTCTATAATGAAACTGGATAAGTTTCAGTTGTTTTTCTAATGAATCGTGTATGCAAGGTGTGCATTCCCTAACGCAAGGTGTGCGTTAATTGGATCTCAGAAAGATTTAGAGAGGGAGGTTTAGAGAAGAACAAGGAGACTTGATATTCCAAGTGCAATGAGTGCACAAAAATTAGAGCCAACTAAGTTCGAAGAAACAACACAGAAGAACGTCGGGAGGGCGTGAGGTATTTTCTTTTCAATAAAATCCCTTCGAATCTGAGTTATTCGAAATCCTCGAATGCAAGGTGTGCGTAGGAGTTCGAATCTTTAAGGAGAAGAAGCTCAAGAGGGAGTGTTTTTTCATTCACAGAGATCCACCTGAAGAAGGACTGAAGATTTAGTCCTTGATGCTTAGAAGATTTCCTAAGTCTGGGAAGAAAATTCAAAGAAGCTCAGGGGAGATACCATAGTAACCGTCAGATCTGAACGCAAAGATTCGATAGTCGTTGGATCTAGAAGAATGACGAGGAGTTGAATGGATGGTGGAAATACTTTGAGAGGAAGTGTCGATCTTCCAATAGTCGTCATATCTGTGAAAGTAGCACGAACCTTAGCGCCTTGTGCCCGAAGGAGGATTTCGGCATTCAACGTCTGGTGGAACAAGGGTGAAGTTCCTTTGGACTCATGTGTTTTGAAATCCTGACGACCGTCAGATTTCATAGAAGACACCCATCAAGTAGGGAAGAGATTGAGGGTTGGGACACGTGGTGAGTAGTCAATGTTTGGGAGAATCACTGAAAGAACCAAGACCATCCATCGTGGAGAGGACAGGTGGTGACAAGATATGTACGACCAGGGAATTGAACACTAGGGAACTCACAAGGAGAAGAGCGGAGGATTAGCGAAAAGGAAAACCATGAAATCATCCAGACCATCCCTCGGGAAGAATAAGACGGAGGATCCTAACTGTTTGTCAAGGGGAAGCGGAGACCATCGATCTAGTGTGAAAGGATTTCAAATTTTTAGCATTGGAGGAACTGAAGGTGTAGGACCTTTTGGTCTCACAAGTTGTGAAACCCCGAAGTGAGAAACCCCGACGTGCTCAAGGTTTGACCCTAGTTGATGGAACCAGGTCATATGGTGATCCACTAAGGGAGGCGTTAAAATAATGTGGGGTCCTTTCGGAGTTTGAAACTTCAGGAGTCGAGAGGTAGGAGAGCATGTTCACTGGTTTTCTAAACCGTGAACTCTGATAGCCCTTTTGGTGTAGATGCATGGTCACGGGACATGGTCACGTGAGGTACGATATGAGAACCTTAAGCCCCCAATCGGGATTCGGGGACTCAAGTTGTAAAAGAATGGGACGCTTGACTGTAGAAGCCTCGATTTACAAAAAGCGCTTTTTGGTTTAGTGCGAGGTCACAGCAAATGGTCACATGTACCAAGATTTAAGAACAGGATAATTGTCGTTAAGCTCTTTTCGGCATTCGGTGTGTTGAAACAGACCTTGAAATTTTTATCTTAAGGATAAAAAAAAATTGTATCTTTGAGTCTTTACATTTTATAAATTTCCTAAAGAAAAATTTTCATCTCCGACGAATTCACGATGCCTTTATGTTTCATTTTTGGACAAAGAATGATAAAACTATAAATGAATATAAGTTTTCCAATATTATGCGAAATAATCTTTTAAAATGGACTTTGATTTAAAACTTAAGGAATTTAAATTTACATCGGGATATCGGGATTCGGAGTTTTGAATGAACAAATGTTCAACACAAATCAAATAGCGAAATCCCGATTCCCGATTTTCCGATACATTAATCCTTAATTAAAAACATCATTTACTTAAATCAGATTTAAAAAGGGTTTAAACTTTAAGTTAATCTCATCGCAAAATCGGGGTTCGTGATTTTGTGAGAACAAAGAAACTTGTCATCGTTTTTTTCGATTTCCCGATCCCCGATTTCAGTGAATCCTTAAGTGAGGTTTGGAATTAATTTAATTATTGTTAAGCATGATTAAGAGTAAATAATCATACCAGGATATCGGGGTTCGCGGTTTTGTGAGCAGCAGTATTCATGACATTGGATTTCCCGATTTCCCGATCCCCGATTTTCCGACGAACAAAATCCTGAAATTTTATTAATCTGGATTAATTAAGATAATAAAAAGATTTTAACTTAAATAATACATCGCAATTTCGGCTATCGGGATTCTTCGATGACTTGTTTCCTTGACATCAAAAGTTCTGAAACTCCGATAAGAATGTTTTCAAATTTAAATCAAGATTAACGTTAATTAATCATTCTTAGAAACAAGGTTTAAGGTTTAAACTTTTGATAAATGATTTTTAATGCAACATAGTCTGATTTGGTAAATTTCTATTATATTTGAAAATATCGGGAAAGCTCAAGTACAAACATTAAATGTATATATTCGGAAATATCTTTTTCATTAAGAGCCTTAAATTCATAATAGAGGTACAAATCCCGATGTTATTATGATATACTCGAGATAAATTTTTGAAACGTTCATATTATCATTTCGAAGCTAAATTCCGCTCTATTACAGGTTTTCAAGTGAACACAGAGCTATGGCACCCAAAAAGGCTTCGAATAAAAACGAGGAGCAACCAGAAGGTGATATTATTTCAGGCACTACTGCATCTGGGGTACACTCTATCAAGTCATGGAATGGAATTGCCGAAATACTAGAAGATGAACTAAAGTATACAGCCACCGATTCAGATAATCATCTCCGACATGTCACTGAGACCGAGTTGAATAAGGTTGTTGCACGTCCAAGACTGGTTTCATATACCGATATGGTCGCCTGGGCACTGGATAAAATAGATGTTCCAACCAGAAGTATTCTAAACGAGAAAGGAGTTGTTATCGGCTCATTCAGGCCTGAACATATCCATGTAATGTATAATCTCTCACCAAATTATAGACACACTTATAATTCTGAGTTTGTAGCTGCTTTTCAAAAAAAAAAGTGCATTGAAGGTGACCAAACATACCCTGATATGATAAGAGGATGGGCCAGAGATGAAAACAAGTTTAGGGTAGATATACATGGAATTTATGCCACAGCTTCCTTAAATGAATATATGGTGTATGTAGTAATGATGTTATGTAGACTTTTTGGGAGAAAGGATCCTTTTCATTTTAATGCAGACTGGACACATTTCTTAGAAGAAGTCTCAGAGGGGCACAGTTTCAATTGGCACAAAATTTTATCAGACAACATCACTTCAGAGGTTACGAATTACAAAACAGCTAGGTCAAAGGGACAGCCAGTGGCCTTTTATATGTTAGCTTATATCATGGATGCCATTTGTTTTATGACTCCTTTCCTGTTAATGAATTGGAGTTGGAATGCCTCTTTCCCAGAACCTATCCATAAGCACCACTCATCTCTGTGGGAAGAAAATGCAAAAAAATCTTTTTATGAGGTTTGTCATTATGTAATCTTTCCTCTACACAGAATTTTCTTTGGATGTGAACCTCCTCGCATTTCCAATACCATCATAGAAAACCTCAAATCAGTTGTCGACTGATTCATTGAGGAAAAATTTTCCTATGTGAGAGTTTATGGCTATTCTATTCCGCCTCATGCACTTCCAAAAATTTTACCAGACAGGTTAATATGTAGGGAAGTGGCTTATCAGTTGGTAAATGGTGGTATTGGGATAGAATTAAAATCTCAGTAGAAAAAGGCATGCCCATCTTTTCCTGTTTATCTAGGAAAATTTGTTTTATTAAACATAGGCCATTCTAAGGCAGAAGCCAAATCGATGAATGAAGTGAAATTAGAAAATATAGAGCACAGGAAACACGACCCATACCAAATAATCAGTCGGCATGTCACACAATGTGGTTTGAAAGCATATGAACAAGAAGTTTCAGTTTATGATGATGTTTTTAGAAATGCTAAATCTTATGAGGAAGTTCAGAGCAGAGTGAAAACCTTTTCACCTGATGAACAAGTGGGGTTTGCATCTTTTCAAAGAAATAGACGACAATGTCTGCCAAAGATTTTACAAGGCGAAATGCCAATATCAGCGCAAGAGCAAGAAACAATGCCACCAGGATTTGAAACCATCATTCAGTATGATTCAAGTGACAAAGATAAATTGAAAGATTCTGAAAATCCTTCTCAGAATACAGAGGGTTCTCAGATCAGAGAATCACAGACAGAAAAAGGAAAAGGAATTGAAACAAGCCCAATAATTCTAGATGATTTCCCAAAGAATGTTGGGGGAATAGCTTCATAGGAACTCGACAGTCCTATTACAGCATTGACTCCACTTTAGTCCACTTTTGGAACCCCTCATGAAGGAGTTCTATATGTGAGTGATTTAGAGCTGATTACCAGAGATGAAATCCCTTCATCTGATTATTTTTTCAGTAAAAAATGAAGAGTTGTCTTGAAACAGGAATTACATCATGTAGGAGAAAGAATGATCAAAAAACATAAAATTATCATTGATGGAAAGAAGATAAATGAAGGATAATTCTCTACAGAGCTAGCAGGAACCATGGGTGCTATAGCATCAGCCAACATGTACTCTGTAGGAAATCTAACCACTATGCTAGAGCAAAAAGACCGGGAAATAATTCAGCTACAGGACAAATTAAAGGAAAATGAAAAAATTATAGGCTGGGGAATACAAAAAGGTCTAGAACAAGCTAGACTCAAGGACATCCAAGAAATCCAAAAGTTAAATGAAAATTTGGATGAGGCAAAAAACATGATACAAGTTACTCAAGAACAAGTGAAAAAGTTAGGCAATGAAAATAAATCTCTGCAAGATAAAATCATTTCAATTAATAATCAAGTGATTGAAATGGAACATTTTAAGGCTAAAGCATCAGAGATATATGCAAATATTGAGGAAGAACAACAGAATATATTTTGTAATCTGGAGATCATCCAGAATTATTTTCAAGAATCTAAGAGGTCTATGGAAAAGGTAGTGCAAAAAGAAAAAGAAGCTAAAGCAGCAAGGAATTCTTTCCAAAAGATAATAACTTCTATGCAAAAAGAAGAAACTGGAAAATCACAGAAATTATCCATTTCAGAGCAGTTGAAAGGAGATATAATGATAAAGGTTTGGGAAACAAAATTGGAAGGATATAAAAGAATTACAAAAGGAGTCAATGAAGATTGTCAAAAGATCTTCGATTTTATTGAAAAAGATGCAGTACATATCAGGACAGATTTATTTTCCGAGTTGTTAGGAGAAATCGACATTAACAAGTATCAGCTGAAAATAAAAGAAGAACTTGAAGAAAAGAAAGCGGAAATCTCAAATATTAAAGTGGTCAACATTGCAGAAATCAATAAGTGGATGATTGCGTCAAGTTCGAAATTGGAGAAAGTTAAATTCACAGAGAAAACAATAGGAAGTCAGTTTCCAGGCCTACAAAGAAGTTTCTTCTCTTTCGAAGAAAATGAAGTACCCGAGGCTCCCAAAGTCTTGGTAAACTTTTTAGAGAAATATGTTCAATACATCGAAGCGGATAAAGAAAGTTCTTCAATACAAATTTAGGACTTTGTAAATAACTTTATTTTCATAATTTTGGAATAAAATGTAAATGGTTGACATTAGTCTATGCAACCGTAATATTAGGAAGTTGGTTAGTTACCAACGAAAGACTTTGATAGAAATGTATAAATATAGTTTCAAAAGACTGAAAAAGGGCTTCAGAAATTTTAGAGAAAGCCAATTTTTGTAATATCAACTTTGAAGTTTATTGGAATCGAAATCGCAAACAAGATTCTGGATCCTGCAATTTTGTGACTATGTTTCTTCCCCTATTTATCATATTTTGTTAAATCTTCTTCTTAATGTATGTTTCTAACAAGTGAATCAATTTGAAGTCGTGTACATTGTTGTTTATCGTTTCAGATTGGTTTGGATGTTGAATGCTCTACAGTATTTCCTCTGAAATTACTCTAGTGATTTTAAGACCTGTAGACTTTCTGTTCCTTGAGATCTAATTCTGTTAGAAATATCATTTTTTATTTCATCGTTGTTCATTGAAGTATAAGATTATTTCTAGATAAAAGCCTTATATTTCTTTGTATTGTTTTCCATTGTTTACAATTTCAAAATTGTTGCAAAACTAGGAAACGGCCTTGATTGTGCTTTTACATCACTGTCTTAGATCTTGAAGTTGTTTCATTAATATCATCTCTGAAAATATGAAGTAATCAATCTACAAAAACCCTTTTACAAAACCTTTAAAAAAACCCTATGACCCATGACAGTCCCAAGTGGTAGACAACCAAACGTAGAACCTGGTCTTCAAGATCAAACCAGCATTGCCCTGAACTTATTTAACATCATTATGCAAACAGAAACCAATAGGGATGAGTTAGAAAGATCATGGACTGCAATTGAACGTGATATAAGCATCCAAGAGCAACGGGAAGCAAGACAGAGATAGTTGAGAAACTGAATCTGATCTAGTCTTTCTTTGTTTCTTTATTTTAAAGTATCATCATAAAAACCTTTTTCGAATGCCTTGACGGTATGTTTTAGAGCCTTAAAACATAAACTCAGGATCAACACGGTGGTTGAAGAGACAAGGATTTCTCCCTCAAGAAATCTTGAATCACGAAATTTGAAACACACCTTATGGGTAAGACCGTGGTCATAAGTACGATCACATGAAGGGGGAGCTCGCGCTTGATGTTGGAGTCTTCACACGCGAGTTCTAAACAAGAGGACCTGTGGATATGATTTACAGGGTTCCAGTGAGGACCCAAAAGAGTTGTTCCAACTCAAAGTTAGAGGATGATCCAGTAACCGGGAGGTCGCGGACCCCACTGGGGTAGGGGGTTTGCATCAGTAGGCATCCAAATAACCCCCCATTATCAGGTTCTCACATTTTGAAACAATATAAGTTTAGAATAGGGATCCTTCAAATCCTCCAAGTCAAGTTTTCTTATACCATAAGGCAGGGAGATACCCATGAAGGTTCGAAGGCCGAGGTCAAGTTGTTCTGCGCATCCCTCCTTGACTCACCCAACTCTTGTGAGGGCATCCAGCTCATGACCCATTTCTGAGGCCAAAAATATAAATGTTGCACTTTGATTGAGGTACTTAATGGTCAAACTTAGGATATCTACATAGGTGGTGGTTGTGGGTTGCAATCGCACCTTGATCATATTTTGTGTGGCTATTGGGAAATATCACTAGTTGCTTCAAGATATGCACCCTCTACCCCTTAATATAATTGATTACTTCAACCTTCACTAGTTCTTCTTCTTGTGGCTTCAGACCCCACTGTCAAGTGTTATTGGAAGGCCCAGTGCTAAATCAAGAGGAAGGATGATAAGTCTTTTTAGGACACGGGATTTTTTGTTATTTTTTCCCCCATGCGAACAAAATCCACCTTTCCACATGCTTGTTTATTTTACAATTGATTTATGTCTGATGTTCATTTGATTACATCCAATTGTGATTTATACTATGCTATGAAGGTCAAAAATATAAAAATCACTTGTTCATTTTCCCTTATCACCATTTTCACACATTCACTTTGTTAGTCGGAACCATAGGGGACCCACAGAATCCCCATCTTTCTAGACGCTTGCAGAATCTCTCACCTATTCTAGGAGGAGTCCCTAGTTTCTCCAACTCACCAGCTCAACCATCTCACACACCTGTAAGTGCTACTATTTTTGGATCAAAATTACTTGGTTCCACTTTTCTTTGGTCAAATACCCAAGGTAATCCATCTATTATTTCTCCTTCATAAGGAGGCGAGGGACAAACTTATTCTTAAGGGAGAAGTACAAACCCACCAAATCCCTCTCAAGGGACGGGTCCATTACCTACACACACAATGGCTAGAACTAATCCTCCACCAGCTCCCACTATTCCATACTTGGCATCACTCAAAATTCCTAATTTAACAAAACTCACGAATGATCCCATTTTGCATGATGCCACTTGGCCCGATATGCCTACCAAATTGCCTTCAGATATTCCAAAGTTTGAAGGAAAACTAGAGGAATATCCCGCCAACCATGTTATGAACTTACACTTATGGTGTTGTTCAAACAGCATCATGAATGATTCCATCTTCTTCAGGTTAGTTCAAAGAACTCTCATTGCTTCATCAGCCAAATGGTATGTGGACAAAAAATCAGGGTCCCACGTGACCTTTGAATCATTGGCCAAGGATTTTCTATCCTTTTTCCAATTAGTAGTTCGTCATGACACTGATTTAGAAATTCTCTCTGAGTTCAAAAATACCACTTCTATCCATATCATCGACCACATCCATGAATGGCATTGGTGACGCATTTTATGTAAAGCAGAAACCACCAAAGAACAAATTCCTGATTGGTTTCTTAAATCGCTCGTCCCTGTGATTGAAAACGATGTAGCATCCACTTTTCCTCAATCAGAAGAGGAAGCCATCAGCAAGGCCCAACAATTTGACCTCATATATTCTCAATCAAGTTACTTGTACACAATATTTCCTGATACACCCAGACCCATACCATTTGGACAAGACAAACCTAGGGTTTCCCACGCTGCGGATGGGTTGATTGTTTCTATGAAACATCTCAACCCTTACGGCCACCCATCACCTACTTATGGTGTACATAAATATCCACAACCATATGGAGGGACATCTTATTACTCTCCTACCACTCACCAACAGTCATGTCCTATTGCTACCCCTCCACTGTTGGGCGGACCCCCACTGGTACCCATGATGCATCTGGTTTCTCAACCAAGTACAAGTTCACCCCCAACCCCCATGTATAAACCCAATAGTGGTGGAAGTACTTCAACTTCCTACACACCATATGGATCTTCTCCACAAATAAATCCATATTTTCCATTTCCTGGTCCTCCCCAACAAGTTGCCGCTCCACCAGGAAAACTGCATGCCGGTGTTAATTTTGTTCAACCCTCTCCCATTCAACAAGTTCATTTTTTGAATAGTTGAATATGGAAAATCCAGCCCATCATCCAAATAATTCCAAAAATAAAGGAAAAAACGTAAACAATAACAACATGGGACCATGATGAAATAACCCCCAACAAAACCGTCCCGCTGGGGGAAACTAGATAAAGGAAACCAAAACTCCCAAGGGGGAAACAATAACAATCAACCACGACAAGGGAAGAACAATAACCTCAGAACTAATTTCCCTTGCACTCTATGTGGTGAGTATGGACATTATACTCACCATTTCTCCCAAATTTTCGATTTCAAATGGATGAAAGAATCCATGAACACTCAACACCCCCCAGTACCGCCTACCACTCTACAGGCCCCACAACACTATTTTCAACCACCACCTTCAGTCATGTTGCAAAACCCTATTCCACACCAAGGTGTGATGAATACCCAACAAGAGATAAAATCAGCCCCACCACAAATGGGGCAATATCCAAACCCAAGTCCCAATCAACCCAGAAATCTGGTCGATCACAATATCCTCCATACTAGTGAAGAAAAGATTCTCCTACAAACACATGGTTTTCAATACATTATTCCCTCTGAATATACCCCAACCACCTCGGGAACAGCTCTGGATATAGCCGGACAACCATTGATGATCCCACACCCTAACACTGAACCCAATCCTCATATACCCTGCGTACCTCTATGGTGGAATGTACATAACCCTTAGCCTAGGGAAGCACATAACTACAGTCTGGTCGATGATTTATCATAGTCTCCTATAGCCATGTCTATGTTATAGGTCCTCCAAACTTGTCCCTCATAGCGCAAATCCTCTCTTTACACCTTGGGTGCAGTCGACCCAACCGATACTCGACTCATCACTTTTGATTTGGATAACGCAGAACCACGCCTCACCGCTCTAGTAGCTTTCCAGATACCAGTTAAGATATGGAACATCACAGTTCATCGGTGCATCATCGATGAAGGTGAATCCATATGCATCATGACCAAAGTCGTCTGGCAGAAACTCGGCTCACCTGAGCTAGTACCATCTTCCATCACCCCGAGAGCCTATGACAATCGACCATCATCCCCTGAAGGACTCTTCCAAAATGTCCCCGTAGAGCTTGGGAGAAAAACCATCTTGATTAACATTGAAGTTATCAATGCCCCACTTGATTACAATATCTTGTTCGGGTGTAGCTACATGTATTCTATGAAGGTGGTATCCTCTTATGTGTTTCGTACGATGATGTTCCCCCATAACGGGAAAATCATCACCATCAACCAACTTACACATTACAAGCCTAATCATTCTACCAACATTGATAACATTCTCCCCCTTGTCTGCACTAGCTCAGATGATTTTTTAGTCATCGACATGGGTCCTAGAATATTCAAGTACCCATCCTTGTTAGGGACTTATAATGGAGCACCACCTCTCCTACATCCTTCTATTTCAGCACAAGTGTGTGTAGTTTCCTCTAATGGAAAAGATATCATAGACAATACTC
>ML792126.1:423526-434351 GCA_009831015.1 Picea engelmannii | reverse complement strand
CTCCCAGGGTTAATCTTCTATTCTTCTGTTGAGTTATCTATTACTCCTTTATCCTTTCCCTTTCTTAAGTCAACTTAAAAATATAACTTTTAACTTCTTGACTTTCCCCCCCTTCAGTGTGATACTATGACCTAGTGGGGGTGTCGAGGCCACTGAGTCTCCTCCTCACCTCTCTAAGAGGTGGGGGACATTACATTGCATCACTTCCAGATGCCTCCCCAGGCTCATCATCTCCCAACATGGCATCATTGTGGACCCCCTCAAAGTCCAAGCTATCACAGAAATTCCACCACCTAAGAATTTATGCCAATTGTAGAGCTTGCAAGGAAAAGCCAACTTTTTACGTCGCTTTGTTCTAGACTACACTACCCATGCACATGGTTTTCTCCACCTATTGTGGCATGATATCCCATTTTGTTGGGACGAACATACTCAAACAGGTTTTGATGATTTAAAATCTATGTTGACGATAAAAATCACAACGAGGAATTTCACCCGCAAAGTATTGCTAAAGCCTATTATTTAAACTATTCTAATAACATATAATACTCATGGGTGGGACCCCCTTTTAGATTAGAGGCTTGGACATAGTCATATCACACTTTTCTGATGATTCTTACAAAGTCTTATATGGTTGATGATGCAATCTTGGCTTTGGTTTTTGGCATAATGACAAGTGGATGATGTATTTTATGGATGTTATGTTATTCGAAGTTTAATTTAATGTTATGATTGGCATGTATATTACAGTTGTTACATTTGATTATATCACCATGATTATTACCTGGATACACCTGCACAATACATATGTTAGTAAAAACATAAAACAAAAAAAATGGGAAAGAAACTTGAAAAAAATCCAAAAGAAGGGGAATATACTATACTATGTTAGAAGTCATGTGCAATTTAAATGGAACAAGTTAGTGTTAATCCTAACTAGCAATGGTTAGTGGCTATGTGAATTTTATTTGAGTTATATTGGGCACATTTGATATATGGTATGGTATAGTTTTGGCAATGGTTAGTATGGATTTTTGGTGGCGCATTTGGCAAGCAATATGGTCGCAAGTTTCAATGGTTGGAATTAATGACATGGTTAATGATTAGTGATCGTTGGATGTCATGTACTTTGAAATTGAATGTAGAGGAATATGGAAGCAACGTGAAGTAAATTCACGTCATTCCATACTTCTCCCATCGAGCCTTCACCCTAGCATGGTTATTGTTTCATTTGGTTTTGTGGTGGTTAAGCTCTGAGATTCAAGCCTGGAAGGAACTGCTCAGTCAACTCGCCCTTTTTTAAGATATCGGTTACAGGTATGATTTTTTTGGCCCATTCATGAATTTCTCTCTATGTATGAACAAATGATGTCTCGGTAATGTGTTGGTTTGTGTTTCCCTGAGATTGGAAACTATGTAAACATGTGGGCCTTCTCTCTTGAATGATTGTGTGGTTATTCATTTTTCAAATGAAAGAATTGGTTAGTTGAAGTTATGCATTCGTTGGTTGTTCTATGTGGTGAAAATAGTGATGGTTCTCTGTTGTTCTAAGTAGTTATGGGTATTTTGTTGGAGGGTTTCACTATGTTTAGCTTTGTTGGTTGCTTCCTCACAGTTATGGTAACCATGTCTAGTTGTATTTGGGTTGCTAAGGGGTTGTTGTATATGTTTTCGAACTACCTTTTGGTCACTGTGTATTTTCCAGAGGCATGGTCATGGGTTATCCACCTGGTCATAGGCTTATTTTTGTGGTATTGGCATCAATGTACCTCAAAAGTTGGTTATAGGATGGCCATTATGCCAAGATGTATACTTTATGGTGGTTTGGTGATATAAGTTATGCTTTGGGCCAGCATTCCCATGGGCATTGTTGTTCATTGATTCTGTATTTGAATTGCAAGAGGGTTATGCCTATGTGTGTTCTGGGTACTTGTTATTATCCAATGGGAAATGTTTTCTCCTCTACATCGTTGCCTACCCTACCCAGTGTTGAACTGTTACACCATTACACAAACTGAGAGTTATATAAAGCCATGTGGTTCCACCATGCTTGTTTTGAAGGGTCTCTGCCTATTTTCGATATGTTCGAACTCCAATATCTATGTGCTTTGATGACTGATCAAACTATTGATTACTTCTTGTATTCATTGTTACAAAACCCGATTTTGATAATCCCCAACTGTTCACACTCTTGTCGGGAATCTTGTTGATTGTCACAGATTGGTTGAGTGGTTATGACAGTTGTTTTGAGTACTTATAATGAACTCGTTTGATTAAGTTGGTTGGAAGGTTGTTATTGGGGATGAGAATTGATATATAGTCAAGGGGGTGCCTATTTTTCGTTATGACAGTTGCGTCGAAAACTAGTTTGTTTTTATTGACTAATTTGGTTGATTGGGAATCAGTGATAATGTGAAATCATTGGCTCTCTCTTCTCATTTTCGATTGTTGTATTCTTTCAACATGATGTAAATTGTTAGTTGGTGGTTGTTGTTTGTTTTATTAGCCCATATCGGGATCATTGCAAGTTAGGGAAGGTGATGACTATGATTTCGTTGTTTACTATGTATGGATTATAGAGACATCGTGCATTGTTTTATTTTATTGCACCATTAGTAATGAAGCTCATTTTTTGTATTATGGTTTCATTCTAAGTGTTATTTCTTAATATAATGAAAGGCATGATAGTGAAAATGGGAGCCACGAGAAGGGATGTGTTCAATTGATTAACTAATTGTGTTATGTTTGTTAAATATCTAAAGGGAGCCACAAGGGGTCCCACCTACTAGTTATTATTTATTAAAAACCCTTATTATGATTTTATTACTTTTCCCCCTTAGCTAAAATATTGGTTGAGTTTTAGTTAACTTAACTAAAGAGGTAGTTTAACTACTTCAACTAATTTTGATTGCTTAAAGGAAAAGGGAAAAGGAGGAACAAGAGGAGAACAGAAGGAGAAGCATACTAAGGTCTGCTCTTTGAGTTTTATTGAGATAATTCAGTTTTCATTCATTCTTTAATTTATTGAAATCCTAATTCTCTTTTATGATAGAAGGGTCCTATTGTAGACAACAAGATTCAGGGTTGAATTACATCATTCAGACACTTGTTTTTCAGAGGTGTTGATCTATCTTTGATAGTTTGTGTAGACTTGTCTAGTTGTGAATTAAATTTCATGATTGATAAAGGCTATTGTGCATAGTCGAGTGGGTAGTAATCTTTGGAAAGTTGATCCAGCTTTTAAAGTTCAGTTTTTTACTTTCTGTCAGAAGTCCTTTTTTATGGTTTTCATCAGAGACATCTAAGTTTGACTTTGGTCCAAACCTCCTTAGGGAATTTTGTAAAGAGGACGATTCTTTTGATAAATTGGAATGGAATAAACGATTGTTTTATGTCTCATCTGTTGTGATTATTGACTTGGTTTTTTTTACTTATGTCTCTATATTTATTTCAGCATCTGTTATATTCAAGAAATTACATAAATAATGAATTTTCCAGCAAACTTTCATTTATAAAAAAGATCATCCTAAGCACTTGTAATCAATACTTTCGAATTAGGAAATAAATTTTGATGGCTATAAACATAGGGTGATATTCTCGTCTATCTTGCTTTAGCCAAGCAAGATCTAAAAATGCTTGAGTAAGATCATTTCGTATCTTTTCCTCAACATTTATTTGGCGACCATACTGGGGAGATCTTCAATATCTCTCTGGTTGATTTTTTATGCTTGATTATCATCGAACACATCTATTTTTCTGATATTGATTCTTTGATTGTTTCATTTCTTAATGACTGTACCTATTGCAAGGAAGACCAATATTGAGCTCGGTCTTCAATATCATACCATCATTGCTTTGAATTTGTTTAACACCATTTTAGACACTGCTAATACTCGAGTTGAGCTTAATCATTCATGGGAAGAAATTGAACGAGACATAAGTTCCCAAGAACGTTGGGAAGATATACGTAGACAGCCTATAAATCATCAATGACCTTATTTTTTCTTTATCTTTGACCTTCTTTCCATGTCCTTATACCCTCATGTTTCTAGGAGAAGAAGAGGCTTATAACCTTAAATTAATCCTATTGCTGAAATAGGAAGAATGAACATTGTGTTATCAACCCAACAAATTTCTCTAAGGACAACCTTGTATGATTCATCTAATTCATCTTTCTCTCCCTTAAGTATCATCCACAAGATGGCATCTAGTGGTGGCTCTAGTGGCACTAGAAGTTCTTCCTCCTCTCAGTCTTCAGCTTCACCAGTGATTGGTACCTTATATAGCCACCATGTCCCTGTCCAATCTACCAAAAACCCCACAAAAGTCCTTAAAAAGTATGGGCTTTTTCAATTTGAAGAAGATGCTACAACCACACTCTAGCATGTTTCCTCTCCTCTTAACCTAGAACCTGCTACTAGTCTACTTCCTAAATTCAAAGAGAATCTTCCTAGGTTTTCAGGGAATAACATTGTCACTACAAATGAACACCTGGTGGCATTTTCTAATTCCTGTCACAACATAGGAGCTAATGACAACGATACTTGCATGTGTGTATTTGTCAATTCCTTGGAAGGAAAGGTTGTGGTCGATTTCTTTGACCTTCCTCCTAATATTTTGTCTACTTGGGAGGAGTTAGTCTATTGGTTCAAATCCACCTATGGGAAATCTAAAAGCCCAGATGAGAAGTTACGGGAGTACAATAACATCGCCTACAAGGATGGTGAGACCATCAAGTCCTTCAACTTGCATTTCACCAAGTTATACAATCAAATCCCTAAACTCATTCGACCTCAGAACCAAGCCACTTTTCTACATTATTATAATGCATTACCTTCCCCCTACTGTCATAGGATTGAGTAAAAATCCATTGAAAACCTCGGTTCTGCTCTGCATACTTGTTTAGAGTATGAAGAACAACTTGAAAGAACGGATCTTCCTCAAGGAGAATCAGTTAAACATACATACATGTCCGCCCTTTTACAGCTAGTACAAGACATGAATAATCATATGGTAGCATATGAGAGAAAGGTAAATGTCTCCCCTCTCACCCCTGGAGCTTCATCCTCTTTTGCACCCCCCTTTATAAATCCAATTGAAAATAGTTTTCAGCCTAAAGCTATCATGCCTTGGAGTTGGTGTAACTTTTGCGAGGAACACCACGAGGAAACCACATGTGAGGTAAAGAAGAGTGCCAGAGATAAGATATTTAGTAAAATATCAGAAACTACCATTGTTGTCCTAGATTTTCCAGAGCCAGAATATGTCATGATCATCAATACAAGGAAAAAATCCTACGCTCCCAAGGGAAAATATGATCCTCCCCAAAATTCTTCTAGCCCAAGCTCATCCTGACCAGTTGCTACTATTTAGGTTCCCAAGGTTCATGACAGTCAAGTAACTACCTCCAGTCTCCCCTCTTTCAAATACAATATCAAAAATTAGTTGGCCAACATCAACGAAGATTCAACCCTTCTAGACATGGTTGTCGTCCTTGAACAATAGAGGCATCTAAAACAATTCATGTAAGGAAAAGATTATGTTGTAGACAACCTATCTGAAGAGGTAAATGAAGAGGATTCATCTGTAAATAAAGTAGGTTTACATAACTTTAGATACCCTGTAAAAAATGCCCCTTTTATATTTCTATAAAATTTATGGATAATATCGCCCATTGTTTCCTCATTGAAGGTGATTCAAGCCCTAGTGTAATGTCAAAGATTATTATGGAAGAGCTAGGCTTGTCTTGTACAAATGAAAATGTGAGAAGCATGCTCTCTGATAATAGTCTACAACAAATGACCATAGTTGAAATCAAATATGTGACCTTAGTTTTGTGCACACACCCTGAAATAAGGACAACCCTTAGTATTCAGGTAATTGATATTCCAGTAAGAAATTACTCAATCATCTTAGGAAGAGATTGGCAAGATTTGACGGGTAGATACCTCTCACTCGATGGGACACACTTATCCATTCCTCAGAATGGTAAAAACAACATATTCCTTAGAGAGGGAAGGATTTCACCATACATAGAGAGTGTCCCACAACCTAATGTTAATTATATCGAAGAGGACCTAGGGGTGTATTCCATCTTTGTCGAGTAGGATAACATTCTCTTGGAACAAATCGACTTAGATGATGGTATGTGGTACATTAACTTTGATGGTTCATTCTCTAATGAAGATAATGGAGTTGGCATTATCTTGTACTCTCCTATGGGGAAAGTCCATAACGTTTCTTATAGGTTGGAGATTGCTTGCACAAACAATGTCACTGAATTTGAAGCTTTATTATTAGGCATTGAAAACAAACATAATATGGGTTGTGGTCACCTTACAGTTTTTGGGGATTCCGAGCTTGTTGTGAACCTTGTACGTAAGATATACTCTCCTAGAACCAAGTTGATGAAACGATACACCAAAATTGTTTGGGCACTTATCTCGAACCTATTATCTTTCAACATTACTCATGTTAAGAGGGAATTGAACTCAATGGTTGATCGGATAGTTGTTTTTGCACCCTCCCCTAATCAGAAACTTCTACCACATAGACCTAATTGTACTTTTCAATCTATATATCGTCCACATATCCCTAGAAATATAGAATCATGGCAGGTCTTCCCTAGCCATGAGAGCATCTGTGTTTTCATTCACTATGAACCTTATAATCCCAAGGAAATTATATACATAGAATATAACAATATTCCTAAGGGCTTGACTCCTCTAGAGAGTTAATTTTCATCGAGTGATGTAGGCAATAAAGAGAAACATAAAGAAGAGTTGAAAAGGAAGGTGGGTGAAACCATTTCCTTGAACATTGGGATGCCCGAGTCTCCAAATAATGTTAAAATAGGTGCCCAATGTTTTGATGAAGAGAAAATGATTTTTTCCAAGATGCTTGGTGAATTTCAAGATGTTTTTGCTTGGTCTTATGAGGATCTTCGTGGTATTGATCTCGCTCTTATACAGCATGACATTCCCATCAAGGAAGGCATAAAACCAGTTAGGAAAAAACAAAGACCTATCAACCCTGCACTGGAATCAACTATTCGAAAGGAGTTGGAAAACCTCTTGAAAGCTAGAATCATCTTTCCAGCAAATATTCTGAATGGGTTTCCAATTTGGTTCATGTTCAGAAATAAACCAATCAGATCAAATTATGCATTGATTTTCATGCATTAAATTGGGCTATTATAAAATATCACTTTCCTCTCCCTAACATGGAAATTATTTTGCAGCAAGTTGCAGGGTCACAGATGATGTCCTTACTTGACGTTTTTTCCTGTTACAATCAAATCAAGGTAAAAAGGGAAGATAAATATAAAACCACCTTTATTACTAGTTGGGGTACCTTTTCTTATGAACGCATGCCTTTTGTCTTATCTAATGTAGGTGCCACTTTTCAAAGAGCTATGCAAATAGATTTTGACGATTTGATCTGCAAGATCATTCAGATCTACCTTGATGACTTAACTGTGTACTCTAAAAACTGATCAGATCATTTTGGTCATCTGAAAAGAGTTCTATACGACGCAGGAAATTTGGCATCTCTCTAAATCATTATAAGTCCATTTTCAACATTACCAAGGGAAATCTCCTTGGACACATTGTCTCTGATCCAGGAATAAGCATTGATCCTGAAAGAATTCTTTCTATCCTTAATCTACATGCTCTCACTTCCAAGAAGGAGGTTCAATCTTTTATGGGTGTTATTAAATTTTTTTGTAGGTTTGTTCCCGATTTTGTTGTGATGGTCAAACCAATTCATAATTTGCTTAAGAAAGATCGTTCTTTTTCTTGAACAGATGATGTCGAAAATTATTTTGTAGGGATCAAGAAATCAATCAGTTCCACACTGGTTTTGGCAAAGACGGATTTTGGGAAGGAATTCACGATATATACTAATGTCATCAACGAAGAAGTTTTTGCTATCTTCATGCAAAGTGATGACCAAGGTAACGAAAAACCAGTGGCTTACATGAGTCAAAGTTTGTCTGATGATGAATTTAAATATTATTTTATTGAGAAACATACTTTCTCTCTATTGGGTTACGAAAAATAACTATCCGATCAACCATCCAATAGATTCTAAATTATGATTGGAATGGTTTGATTTTGTTGCAGAATTGGATAAATAACTGTCAAACATAACCAAAGAGATTTTGGCTATGCGCAAGCTATTGGAGGTTGAAGACTTTTTAGGCGCAAAGCAGTTTGAAGATAATGCATTTTCTATATTGTAATTTTATAATGTAAAGCAATCCTGAGCATCTTTCGATCCTAGAGATAGCTTGATTTACCCAAACTATTGTAATATATAAGAGAGTAATAGATCCAGAAAAACAGAAGGAAAAAACGCATTCAAGTAATTAGATTCAGAATTGTTATGTGGAAGCAGTTTTTGTAAATGTTTTACCAGCCATGGAATCAATGAAAGTTTTGAGTGTTTTTATCATTTATGTGATCTGAGTTTCTCGTAGAAATACTTCTAAAGACTGAGGGCCTAGTCTGAAGGAGCTATTGTCTCGTTCTATAATTGTATCTGTTCGAAGTTTGATTTTTATTTTGTGATTCAGATCTCTTTTACAATAGCCAAGGATAAATGCATAAGTGTTTTAATGATTTTATGATTGTCTGTGTATAGAAGATAGACAATTCCCTCAAGTATTAATGATTGTTGTTATGATTTCCATTTTTGAAGTTATTGCTTGACAATTCCTCACATTTTGAGTTTTAGTTAACTTAACTAAAGAGGTAGTTTAACTACTTCATATAATTTTGATTGCTTAAAGGAAAAGGGAAAAGGAGGAACAAGAAGAGAACAGAAGGAGAAGCATACTAAGGTCTGCTCTTTGAGTTTTATTGAGATAATTCATTGAAATCCTAATTATCTTTTATGATAGAAGGGTCCTATTGTAGACAGTAAGATTCAGGGTTGAATTACATCATTCAAACACTTGTTTTTCAGAGGTGTTGATCTATCTTTGATAGTTTGTGTAGACTTGTCTGGTTTTGAATTAAATTTCATGATTGATAAAGGCTATTGTGCATAGTGGAGTGGGTAGTAATCTCTGGAAAGTTGATCCAACTTTTAAAGTTCAATTTTTTACTTTCTACAGAAGTCCTTTTTTATGCTTTTCATCGGGGACATTTAAGTTTGACTTTGGTCCAAACCTCCTCAGGGAATTTTGTAAAGAGGACGATTCTTTTGATAAATTGGAATGGAATAAACGATTTCTTTATGTCTCATCTGTTATGATTATTCACTTGGTTTTTTTTACTTCTATCTCTATCTTTATTTCAGCATCTGTTATATTCAGGAAATTACATAAATAATGAATTTTCCAGCAAACTTTCATTTATAAAAAAGATCAGCCTAAGCACTTGTAATCAATACTTTTGAATTAGGAAACAAATTTTGATGGCTTTAAACATAGGGTGATATTCTCATCTATCTTGCTTTATCCAAGTAAGATCTGAAATTGCTTGAGTAAGATCATTTCATATATTTTCCTCAACATTTATTTGGCGACCATACTGGGGAGACCTTCAATATCTCTCTGGTTGATTTTTTATGCTTGATTATCATCGAATACATCTATTTTTCTGATATTGATTCTTTGATTGTTTCATTTCTTAATGACTGTACCTGTTGCAAGGAAGACCAATATTGAGCTCGGTCTTCAAGATCATACCAGCATTGCTTTGAATTTGTTTAACACCATTTTAGACACTGCTAATACTCGAGTTGAGCTTAATCATTCATGGGAAGAAATTGAACAAGACATAAGTTCCCAAGAACGTTGGGAAGCTATACGTAGACAGCCTAAAAATCATCAATGACCTTATTTTTCCTTCATCTTTGACCTTCTTTTCATGTCCTTATACCCTCATGTATCTAGGAGAAGAAGAGGCTTATCACCTGAAATTAATCCTATTGTTGAAATAGGAAGAAAGAACATTGTGTTATCAACCCAACAAATTTCTCTAAGGACAACCTTGTCCGATTCATCTAATTCGTCTTTCTCTCCCTTACCTATCATCCACAAGATGGAATCTATTGGTGGCTCTAGTGGCACTAGAAGTTCTTCCTCCTCTCAGTCTTCAGCTTCGTCAGTGACTGGTAGCTTATATAGCCACCATGTCCCTGTCTAATCTACCAAAAACCCCACAAAAGTCCTTAAAAATTATGGGCTTTTTCAATTTGAAGAAGATGCTACAACCACATCGTGGCATGTTTCCTCTCCTCTTAACCTAGCACCTGCTACTAGTCTACTTCCTAAATTCAAAGAGCATCTTCCTAGGTTTTCAGGGAATAAAATTGTCACTACAAATAAACACCTGGTGGCATTTTCTAATCCCTGTCACAACATAGGAGCTAATGACAACGATACTTGCATGTGCTTATTTGTCAATTCCTTGGAAGGAAAGGTTGCGATCGATTTCTTTGACCTTCCTCCTAAGATTTTGTCTACTTGGGAGGAGTTAGTCTATTGGTTCAAATCCACCTATGGGAAATCTAAAAGCCTAGATGAGAAGTTACGAGAGTACAATAACATCACCTATAAGGATGGTGAGACCATCAAGTCCTTCAACTTGCATTTCACCAAGTTATACAATCAAATCCCTGAACTCATTCGACCTCATAACCAAGCCGCTTTCCTACATTATTATAATGCATTACCTTCCCCCTACTATCATAGGATTGAGTAAAAATCCATTGAAAACCTCGGTTCTGCTCTGCATACTTGTTTAGAGTATGAAGAACAACTTGAAAGAACGGATCTTCCTCAAGGAGAATCAGTTAAACATACATACATGTC
>ML792126.1:381200-408998 GCA_009831015.1 Picea engelmannii | reverse complement strand
AGGAGATGAAGCGCCAAAAGTCATGTGGGCCCCGTTTGGGTAAGTTAGTGCATCAACTTCCCGGGGTCGTAACTTTTGCATACGATCTCCGTTTTAGGCATGTGATAGCTCGTTGGAAAGGTATCGTCGAGGAGATTCATTTTGGGGCTTCAATCATGCCTTCGGCTATCATTGAGAACCTCTATCTCGAAAAACCTTCATTTAGGTCCTCAAAATGGCCCCGGAAGTTAAAACCTGCTAAAAATAGTAAATTGCCAAAATGGCCAGAAAACTGTTTTGAGCCATTTGGAAAAGATGGGTGGCCCCCGATATCCACCTGGATCATGGGAATATCCCACAGATTTTCTCATCATCAACCCAAAAAGTGGACTTGAAGGGCATCCATTGATATTGGGCAGACCATGGCTCGTGACAGCTAATGCATACATAGGCTGTCGATTGGGTACAATGATGATTTCTAGAGGAGGGGTTACAAGGAATCTCATCTTATATCCTCCAGCCAAACCTAGTCCAACGATCGTACACCCCCAATTTCCACCACCACGATATCCCGAGAAGGATCTGCATGCCCCACTCATGATGGAAGAAGCCCTCAAGCACAAGAATCAGCTAGAGGATGATGTAATCAGTGGGCTTATTAACAACCCAACCATTGTAAGTAACCCAACATGCCAGATGCTCCAAGTTGTTCTAACTATGAAGCACAGGGAGACCCGCTGGAATATTTAATGGAACAACAAATTTCGACTACCGTTGTTCACAACAGCAAATCCATTGAGATCGCACCAGGGAAGTCTCTGAACATTAATGCCAACCTAGAAGAGAAACAACAACAAAAACTAATCCAAACTCTCTCTAAATACCAACAAGATTTTGCCTAGGAGTACTCTAATATGAAAGGTATTGATCCACAACTCTGCACACGCCACATTTATATTAAGAAAGACATCCGACCTATCCGACAACTGCAAAGAAGACTGAACCCCCACCTCCTATATATTGTTAAAGAAGAGCTACAAAAGCTGTTGAACATAGATTTTATATACCCTATCTCAGATAGTCGATGGGTTTCCCCATTAGTCATCATCCCAAAGGAAAATGGGAAGTGGCGAATCTGCATTGATTACAGGGAACTAAACAAAGCTACTCAAAAAGATCATTTTTCATTACCTTTCATCGATCAGGTCCTGGATACCTTGGCAAGGAAGAAATTTGTCTCTTTCCTAGATGGTTTCAGCGACTACAATCAAATCCAGATTGCCCCAGAAGATCAGGATAAAATGGCATTCACATGTCTCTGGGGTACCTTTGCCTACAAAGTATTTCCCTTCGGACTTTGTAACGCTCCAGCTACATTCCAAAGGGCCATTCTGAGCATATTCAATGATCTAATTAGCAAGGGGCTTAAAGTCTACATGGATGATTTCACCCTGTACGGAGACGACTTCGATAAAGCCTTGAATAATCTGGAGAAGGTATTGGAACGGTGCATCACTACCAGGTTATGTTTAAGCCATGAAAAATATCACATGATGATGACAGAAGATGTGGTATTAGGGAATTACATTTCTGCAGATGGAATTAGAGTAGACCCAGCAAAAATCGAGGTAATTCTCAATCTACCTACTCCACACACACTAACTGAGGTACGTAGTTTCCTTGGTGCTTCAGGATACTATCGCAAATTTATGCCAAATTTTTCAAAAACCGCTGCGCCTTTACACGCTTTGACAGGTAATGTAGAATTTCAATGGTCTGACAAATGCGATGTGGCTTTTGCAGGACTCAAGAAAATGATCTCAACAGCGCCAGTGTTGAGGGGACCTAATTGGAAAATACCATTTCAAATTTCCACCGACGCCTTAGACATTGCCATAGGCGTTGTTCTGGGATAGGAAGAAGAAAAGAAACCATACGCCATTTATTTCATTAGCAAGAATATAACTCCATCTGAACTTAATTATACAGTAATAGAGAAAGAGTTCTTAGTTTTTATGCATGCCATCAATAAATTTTGTCATTATATAACAGGATATCCAGTTATCCTGTATATTGATCATTCTGCCATTAGATATCTAGCTAATAAACCAATTACTAATTGACGGGTCACTCGATGGTTGTTATTATTGTAGGAATTTGATATCACCATCAAAGATCGACCTGGGAGATAAAATCTTGTCATAGACTTCCTGTCCTGATTCCCAAAAACAGACGACTCATTAACAACTGAGGATCAATTCCCAAATGAGCATATGATTGTTGTCGGCACAAAACCACCTTGGTATGCTGATGTAGCAAACTATCTAGCAACAGGAAGATTACCGACACATTTATCATCAAAGGAAATATGATTTATCGTCCAGCGTAGCACACAATTCACTTGGATCAGTGGATATCTTTTCCACACAGGATCTAATATCCAGATCTGGAAATGCGTACGAGAGGATGAAATATATGACATACTGAAAGTAGGACATGACGAGCCCTGTGGGGGGCATTTTGCAGACTGCGGGACTGGACACAAAATCTTACAGATGGGCTATTATTGGCCCTCAATATTCAGAGATTCCAAGAAATATGTCCAGACATGCGACAGCTATCAGCGGATGGGGAAACTAGGTCAAGATGATGAAATGCCCTTGAAAACACAACTAGTTATAGAACCATTTGAAATATGGGTGTTGGACTTTGTCAGGCCCTTTAATCCAAATTCAAATCAAAAATCCTATATTCTCATTGCAATGGACTACATGACCAAATGGGTAGAGGCGGAAGCTTTACCAAATGCAACAGAAGAAGTAGTCATCAAATTCCTTTTCAAATTGTTTGTATGGTATGGACTACCCAGAGAAATAATTACTGATGGAGAGTCACAATTTATAGGCCATAGAATCACTGCCACCCTGGACATCTATCACATCAAGCACAGAGTTACCTCTCCATACCACCCACAAGCAAACGGGTAAGTAGAAAGCACCAATAAGGTCCTAGAGGAAATTCTGACGAAGACTGTCTCAACAAACCGACAGAATTGGGCTACTGAGCTCCCAAATTCCTTATGTGCTTATCGTACAACCTAGCATAACACCACTCACTACTCTCCTTACCATCTAGTCTATGGTAATGAACCCATATTCCCAATAGAATTTGATATCAAGGCCCTAAGAATGGCCCAGGAAATTGGACTAAATCTTATAGAAGCACATAAACGATGCCTTCAGCAACTCAGTGAATTGGATGAAGCACGCATGTCTACTGTGGGGCGCATAGTTGTTATCTAGCGACAGAGAGAAACCTGGAACGATAAGCATATCAAGAAGAAATCATTCAAGAAAGGCAATTGGGTGCTCCTCTATGATTCCAGATTTCAGGACTTTCCTGGGAAATTACAGACACGATGGCTAGGGCCGTATGAAATTAATGAAGTCCATGATAATGGCATGGTTACTTTGAGCACCATCGATGGGTATGGATCACCCTTTCTGGTCAATGAACACTGGCTGCGACTTTACCACCAGCCACCTTCAAAAGATTCTTTCTATCAAGAAGTAAGTAAAGACCCTACGGTGCAGATTTTGGCCGGCTGGGAAGGTAACCTAGCCACCCCAACTCCATAAATGACGTATTATGTTTATATTATACATAGTGTGCATAGTTTTCCAACTGAGTGGTTAGTTTTTCTTTGTTTTATAAAAAGTTATCTAGGAAACAAGAATCAGGACAGATAACTACAATTAGCACCTTATTTTGTTCCATACTCCCGCCTTGTTTTATCATACGGACTCTGTATTTTACATGTTCATGAAGATGTTGTCCCTTTCTTGCGTGCCTGTTGTTCCTTTTTGAATGGAACAACTGTTTTTCCCTTTCTCGTGCGCCTGTTGTTTCCTTTTTGAAATGGAACAACTGTTGTTCTCTTTCTCGCACGCCTGTTGTTTCCTTTTGAAACGGAACAACTGATGTCCCCTTTCTCGTGCGCCTTGATGTTCCCTTTCTCATGCGCCTTGATGTTCCCTTTCTTGTGTGCCTGTTGTTCCTTTTTGAAATGGAACAATTGTTGTTCCCTTTCTCGCACACCTGTTGTTTCCTTTTTGAATGGAGCAACTGTTTTTCCTTTTTGCGCAACTATTGTTCCTTGTGCGCGTCTGCTATTCCTTTTTGAATGGAACAACTATTGTTCCTATTTTGTGCACCTGTTGTTCCTTTTGAACAAGAACAACTGTTGTTCCTTTTCGCGTGATTGTCGTTCCCTTCTTTACCATTCAAACACTAGTCATTCCTCTGTAAGTGTGTCTTTTATCAAATAATTTTCACCAACAGTACCTCTAATCGCCATTACAATGATCTGTCATTATTTTGTGGATGGTCCCACACACCTTATCAAAAAAAAAATCCTTGGAAAAATCTCTCTGAAATATCTTAAACCTTGTTCATAATCAATCACCACCATAAGTTGTTTCTTTCCCTTATATATACAAATATACCTAAATGATATTCTACCTCCATATTATAAGGAGTCTTCAGCACACTTTTACTTGGCATCTTTACACTTCCTTATACCATCCCTTACTCTTAAGGAGTAGATGAGCCTCCCTTTAAAAAATAAATTAATTAATTAATAATAATAATAATATATATATATATATATATATACACACACACACACACAATAAAAATTTCCCATAAAGAACCGGGGGTCTCATCACGAGCCAACCTACCACGATCATAGGATACTAACCTAAGTGACATTCCCATTATGGCTACCACACCAGGGCAATGGACTTTGACATTTTCTTTTGTCAAAGGACAAGAGGTCTCATCATGAGCTGGCTTGTTCACTTAATTTATAATGTAGTGAGTGGCATTATCATCATTTGGCTACCAAACCAGGATAATGGTCTTTTTGGGAAAAGACAATTCAAATATTTATTAAGAAAAGATACAAATAAATAAAGATACACAACAACAAAAAAAAAACCTTTTTCATAAAGAATGGGGGGTCTCATCACGAGCCAACCTACCACGATCATAGGATACTAACGTAAGTGACATTCCCACTATGGCTACCACGCCAAGGCAATGGCCTTTGACATTTTCTTTTTTCAAAGGACAAGAGGTCTCATCATGTGCTAGCTTGTTCACTTAAGTTACAATCTAGTGAGTGGCATTATCATCATCTGGCTACCAAACCAGGATAATGGTCTTTTTGGAAAAAGATGATTCACATGTGTATTAAGGATAAAGGCTCATCTAAGGGTTAAAAGGCAACCCTGCCGGCAGAAATGGCTCTACCTATGGTATGGAAGATTATCTCAAAATACCAAGTTTCTGCATGTCTCTAGATCTCCTTTACTCAAATAATGAGGCTATCATATCAGTTATACTCAATCACTGGGAACAGTAACAATATTATGTTATGTGGACTGTTAAAAAAAATGAACAGATTTAATTTATTTTTGATTGATTTCTCCATAAAATCATTTTTTTGCACATAGGTGTAATAACTTTATAAATTCCACACATCAAACGACTATCGTTTAAATGATTTTTGATGGCATGTGTCTTTTTGAAAATTATATATGTTTATCCCCTACTAGTGGCGGCAATTCAATCATTACCTCTCACTCGAAAATAACTGCACTCATTGCTTCCGCCTACACTGACAGTCGAGGACGACCTTTACATTAATGAGGGGGATGCTCGGCACACTTCCCAACTAGCTGTAATGATTGCAATAAATACAAAACCCACATCTTTATACATTCATTATTATTGATATTTTCCATTTCTGGCATCTGTTTCTCCAAATCTAGTCTAACCGAATTTGTAAACAAGAACGATAGTCGTTCTTTCTTTCTCACAAAAATATGGGTGGCAGAAGTGTGCGTAGAGAGCTGACATTACTCCAGATTATAGAAAAGGAAAGAGAAATCCTACATCGCCTAGGGTGGACCGAGTACTTCAGATGCTTTCAAGGTTATGACACAAATGTCACGCTCGAATTCTTTCAAAACCTACAAGGATAAATCTCTACAGTCCAAGGCATACAATTTTTTGTTACCTCAGAAATTGTAGCAGAAGTCACAGGCCTCCCTAACACATGCATTCAATGGATAGGGAAATACACGAAGCTGAGGGAAGCCACGAAATCTTTCACAGAACCTAGGGAAGAATTGGACAAAAAAGGAAAGGGACTTAATCCCAGTACCCTCAGTGAACCATGGAAGGAATTGGTGGGGATAGCTCAGCGCTACATCACCTGTGATGGACGATACAATGTAATTCGACCATGGCATCTCAAATTGTTGGAAGCCTCAAAGCAACAGTTAATACTTGATTTACCTTTCTTCCTACATACCATACTACATGAAGTTGCCTTGAGAACACAAAAGTCCAAGGATCCTGTTACTGTCATTAGCCACCACAGATTAGTAAAACTAATAGTGTATAAAGCATTGAGTCAAACTCAGTTGACTTGGGAGAATTTGATTAAGGCCAATAAACCTCCACAATTGGGTCAGGCGACCACCACCCAAAGAGAAATTCCACCACCTTAGATTGAAGTTGAAACATAACCTACTCAAATCACTTAGGCCAATAGACCTCCACAACTAGAGTAGGTGACCACCACCTAAAGAGAAATTCCACCACCTCAAATCGAAGCTCAAGTAGAACCTGCTCAAATCATTGAGGCCCAAACCTCACAGACTCAAGCATTAACAAAAAGAAAGAAAAGAACAATGGTTTCTCTTATATCCCCCCCTAGGACAAGGAAGAGAAGCAAACAAATTCAGGAAACAACAGAAGCAATTCAGGATGCAACAGAGCACCCTGAAGAACTTCAGAGTTTCATAGAACAACCTTTACAGGAAAATGTTCAAGTAATTGAACAAGCAGAGTAGACAACACAAAAGGATAATCAGGGAGACACCCAACCTGTAGCAAAGCACCTAACAAGACACTTTTTGAAGAGCTATGAGATAGAAATAGCTCAGTTTTTGGGGAATTTAGGAACCTTAACTAACAGAGATGAACATAATTTGGAAAAAGAACTAGAACCATCCTCCTCTTCAAAACTAGCTGAGGACTTGCCTGACATTGAAATGTCTTTTCCAGACAACACAGCATAGGAAGAATTTATTTTTGAAACAAGAGACCCTCTTGGACAACTAGAGCACTTGGAAGAAATAGAGGGACAACCATTTGTTGGACGAAATGAAGAAGACCTCGAGATCCGTCATAAACAGAAATCAGCCAAAAGCCAGAAATAAATTAGGAAATTAAAGAAAGAAAACAAATTGTTGAAGAAGAAGGCTAAGAGGGTTGTGATATTAAAGAAGAAAGTGGGAAAACTCAAGGAGATTATCAACTAATTGAGGAAACAGTTAGAACTAGCAGACAAGATCCATAGAAGAAAGTAAAACAAAAAGGGCAGAATGCAAGGAAGAAACCCTCTTCCTAAGAAAGCAGCTAGTACAACTTCTGTAGGAATAGAGACAGATCCTGAGGAATTAATGGTAAAAGAAGCAGTAGTTCAGGATGAATATGTAATTCTTGTAGAAACACAAGAGATGGTTGATACTAAGATACAGACAAACACTCTGATTTTAGAGGAAATAGCTCAACGTTTTGAGAAAAAATCTACTATTAGGAGACTGGAGGAAGAACTACTACAGTCTCAACAAACCCTGACTCAAAATAGAGGTGAATTATTGATGATAACAGAGAAGTTTCAGGAATAGAGTACTATCATGAATAGACTGGAAGCAGAGCTTGCACAGACCCAGCAAGCATTAACTCACTCCAGAGAAGAAATGAATGAATACCAAATGTCCCACTCTCAGGAACAGGGTGCCATCATTCATAAGATAAAAGAAGAATTGGGACAAGCCCAACAAGCATTGATTCAATCCAGGGAGGAGATGAGTGCTATGGAAGAACACCAAGCATCTCAATCTCAGGCACAAAGTGTCATCGTTGATAGACTAAAAGTAGAACTTACACAAACACAACAAGCATTGGTCCAACACCAACATGAAATGGTAACTAGAACTGAATATCAAAGGATTGTTAAAGAATTGAAGGATATGACAACAACAGAGGGTGAGACTTATGTTGCGCTTACCAGAGCCCAAGAGAAGACCAAAAAGGTGCAAACCCAATTGGAAGAAGCTTTGGAGAAAATGAAACACATCTGTGATGTCTACTCTGATGCCATCAATTCCAGAGCCCCTACCACTAATTATGTTTTATTCTTGCTGGAACGGTATCTATTGTTGAGAGTAAAGGCCATCAGAGCAGGTAAACCCATTTCATTTTCCACTGTTCCAGAATTTATTTCATGTTTCAGAGATCAGGAAGAGAAGGTACAATACCTTCTATGTGAATTGTATTTCCATAATCTCATTTAAGATGAAGTTAGAGGAGACAACCCTAGCCTCTTCATAGGGGACATACATTTCCAGGCATTCTTGTCCTTTACTAGGAACCAGTTCAGATGGGGTAAGACTCACAAAATGTTCATAAACAGAGAAACTGGTTTAGATATTTGGATTAGAGGAGAGCCCCCAAAATCCTTCCCAACCATCATGTGACACAAGACCTTCTTGAAAAGGGAAGGGGTTGTGGACTCATTGGATCCTATCCATTTACATGTCATCCGCTCAAGTATCACATATTTTGGAGAATTCAAGGAAGAAGCTCTTCCTGCTTCCAAGCTAAGATGGGATGTATCCTCCGATGAGGTTAAAAGTAGAGATCCCTTTGGATATAGGAATTTCTTTGCAGAAACCTTCAGAGTAGAAAGATATGATAGACTACTCCAGGAGGAAGGACCTACTTGGATGGGATGCAGGTATAACCCCCCTCTCCTCTGGTTTCCTCCAGAAGTTTACCAGGAGGATTTTCAAATTAATAAAAAGAGACAGGACACCACTTTTGACGAAATCAAAAGAAACCATGGTTTCAGGAGACCTGGTGAACCAAATTTTCCTCCCTACAGTATAATTGGTTTACATGAAAGACTCTAGCTTGCATGAGGACATGCAAGAAGGTAAGCTGGGGGGTATGTTGGGTTACAAAAAAGGTATAAATATCTTCCTTTTTCCCGCAGTTCATGATATGATTTTGATTGATTCTTTAGATAGTTAGGGATAGATAGGAAAGAATATGATTAATATGTCTCTTAGGGTTGTTATTAAATTTTTATTAAATAGATTCTAAATTACAATTGGAATGGTTTGATTTTGTTGCGGAATTGAATAAATAACTGTCAAAGATAACCAAAGAGATTTTGGCTATGCCCAAGCTATTGGAGGTTGAAGACTTTTTAGGCGCAAAGCAGTTTGAAGATAATGCATTTTCTATATTGTAATTTTATAATGGTAAAGAAATCCTGAGGATATTTCGATCCTCAGGATAGCTTGATTTACCCAAACTATTGTAATATATAAGAGAGTAATAGATCCAGAAAAATGGAAGGAAAAAACGCATTCAAGTAATTAGATTCGAAATTGTTATGTGCAAGCAGTTTTTGTAAATGTATACCAGCCATGGAATCAATGAAAGTTTTGAGTGTTTTTATCATTTCTATGATCTGAGTTTCTCGTAGCAGTACTTCTGAAGACCGAGGGCCCAGTCTGAAGGAGCTACTGTCTCGTTCTGTAATTGTATCAGTTCGAAGTTTGATTTCTATTTTGTGATTCAAATCTCTTTTACAATAGCCAAGGATAAATGCATAAGTGTGTTAATGATTTTATGATTGTTTGCGTATAGAAGATAGACATTTCCCTCAAGTATTAATGATTGCCATTATGATTTTCATTTCTGAAGTTATTGCTTGACAGTTCCTCACATTTTCATCCGCGTTGTTCCTTTTCCTCAGATTTACGATTGTTGTTCCTTTCGATTAAAGTTACAATAGTTGTTCATTTCGGTTAAAGTTACAATAGTTGTTCCTTTCGGAAAAGTTACATTAGTTGTCCCTTCCGATTAGAATATAATTTTTGGTTCTTTCCATAGATAGAGTAATTCATTATTTCCTTTCTAGTAATCAGCATTCATAATTGATAGTTAATTTTGCAAGTCCTTAGTTAGATTCAGTTACTGCTTTCTAGTTAAGTGAATTCAATAGATTAGTTAGTTCCTTTCCATTTCACAACATCTTAGTAATCAGATTTCAATTCCATTTAGTTCTTAGAATCTTTAGTGAATGTTTGAGGAACTTGATTGTTGATGAACTCATATTTGGTTTAGCTACACGATTTTAGGCTACCTGCATAGACTTTGCTGATATTCTTGAGATAAAAGATGAATCTCCGAGTTGATAAATTAATGTTAAACTAAGGTTGTTTTTAGGACATCTTTAGACACCAACACTCTCTTGTTAAATATGTTGAAAAATTTCGCCACTTCATCTTAGGTAAGCATACGTTGGTAAAATTCCCTTTACCTGCTTTCAAGTTTTTGCTCTCATAGACTTATGTTTCAAATAATCTTTCGCATTGGCTTGCCAAGATCCAGGAGCATGATTTAAATATCGTGACTTTTACCACTACCAAGGGACGTGACTTAACCCTTCACTTAGATCAGCATGCTGAAAATAGTGAAGACATTGATGAACAGGATAGTTCCCTATCAGCACTATTCTACATTGACAATCAGATCCTTCCTGTGTTTGAACATCCTTGGTATAGGAATTTAGTTTACTACTTACAAAACCAAATATGTCCAGAAAACTTAGAAACTCATCAAAGGAGAAGACTCTATCTTGAATCCACAAGATATGTCATTATAGGAGACTTCTTGTTTCAAAGATCTTCTGATGGCTTGTTGCTTCGTTGTGTAAACAATGAGGAAGCACAGAAATTTTTGCAAGAATCTCATGGTTCCTCAAATTATGTCATTCATGTAGGAGGTAATTTTTCTGCTAAAACCACTGCTTTCAATATTATTAGAAAAGGATACTATTGGCCTTCAACCTTCCATGACTCTTATGTTTTTTTGAGATCTTGTGACAAATGCCAAAACGTTTTTGCGAAAGAATGCCTTTCATTCATGCCATTACAACCTATCCTCCCGAACTTTCCTTTTTCAAAGTGGGGATTGGATTTTATTGGTCCTATTAATCCTCCATCTTCAGTAGGACAAGTTTTTATTTTGATATCCACGGACTATTTTACAAAATGGGTTGAAGTTGTTCCACTTAAGCACTCGATAGATGATCAAGTGATTTCTTTCCTTGAAAATAATATATTTTCTAGATTTGGTCTTCCATTGGAAATTATTACAGACAATGGTCCCGCTTTTATTTTTGTTAAGATGGACCAAATTTTAGCTAAGTTGGGGGTTAACCATTTCACCTCATCAACTTATTATCCCCAAGGGAATGGGAAGACCGAGTCTACCAACAAGAATCCAGTGAGAATCGTCAAAAGGTTCATCAAAGATAAGCCTCATCAAATGCACACTCTCGTCACTTATGCCCTTTCAGAAGATTGAACTACCACCAAGGTGAGCACTGGTTGCACTCCTTTTTATTCGGATTATTTTCGGCACGAAATGAGAGCGGAGATATAATAAATAAATGCACAGAGATATCCCAGATATTCAATAATATAATAGGAATGTATCATAGATGCAACCATAAACATAGATATACAGTAATACACGATTTCTATTAAAGAAATAAATGTACAGAGACTATAAAAATACAGAGTGAAAGACTCGCTAGAATGGTGGCAGCTTATCTCTGAGAAGAGATGTGACGGCTACTTGCATTCGCAATAAGATGATTACAATGAGGCTTTGAAGTCATTTTTACAATAAAACAGAATGCCAAAAACTCTAGACATCCAAAAAAAACCTAACCCTGGGATATGAAGCGCAAAAAGTCATGTGGGCCCCGTTTGGGTAAGTTGGTGCATCAACTTCCTGGGGTCGTAACTTTTGCATACGACCTCTGTTTTAGGCGTATTATAGCTCGTTGGAAAGGTATCATTGAGGAGATTCATTTTGGGGGGTCAATTATGAATTTGTCTACCATTGAGAACATCGATCTCAAAAAACCTTCATTTGGGCCCTCAAAATGGCCCCGGAAGTTAAAAACTGCTAAAAATAGTAAATTGCCAAAATTTCCATAAAACTACTTTGAGCCAGTCAGAAAAGGTGGGTGGCCACCGATATCTAGTTGGATCACCTTTCCAACTTGTTTATGGTCAGGAAGCCATCTTTCCTACTCAGCTGGAACTTTCTTCCTTTAGGTTGATGCTACAGATCGAAGAATTAAATTCTTTTGACATTTCACAAAGGATAAATGCACTCCTAGATTTAGAGCAAAGGATGTTTTCCTTGGATAATATAAAAAGGAGACAGTAGATTGTTAAGAATTATTTCAACATAAGTGTCAAAACGGTCAAATTTAAAGTCAATGAGAAAGTATTGTTGTGGTATTCACCTCACGTTGATAGGGGAAGACACTCGAAGTTTCAAAAATTATGGTTGGGTCCTTTCAAGATCGCTTTTGTCCTGGGTTCAAACTCTTACAATATAAAAGATTTATAAGAGCGATTGTTTTCCTACAGCACTGAAGGTTCTCACTTAAAACATTATGTGGAACCAACTTGAAAACTTTTAACGTTGTTTGGATTTTCTGTATATTAGTAGTTCAGTTATGTTTTCATATTCACTATTGATTTTCAATTCTTCTTTTGCAGTAGTTTAATTTATGCTTTCATTTAATAGTTTTCCTTCTTCTTTTTGTAATTCTGTCATTTTATTTTTTCTCTTTTAAAATTTTGTCGTTCCTTTTCTCTTATGATTTTTATTTCTTTTCATCTTTTAAGTTCAACTTTGGTCAAGAATAAAGTGTTGGATCAATTATTACATAGTGACACTCCTACAAGGTATTGTTAGTTAATAACAAACAAGATTACACAGTTGTTACGATGTTCCCCCTAAAAGCATAATTGAATTTGTTATCTTCTTTGGTTACCTCCCACTTATGCTTTCCATTTCTTCATCCATTCGATATTCAAAAGAGCAAGTCCATAAAAATTTTCTCCTTGAAGTAAAGAGAAAATTATGGTCGAATGGTTATGCATACAGGGATAAACCCCCTCACACTTAACATTTTTCATGAGTTATTCCCAAATTCCCAGTCATTTTTCCATTAAATCTGCTCACTTCCCCCTGTTGCATAATCATTCTGGTTATACCTTCTTGATATATTGTTCTTGGTCTACAAAACCATATATTCTAAGTTCTTAATATTTTGGAAACATATTTCCCTGTTGAGTTTCCAGTTTGTTGACGATAAAAATCGCAATGAGAAATTTCACCCGCAAAGTATTGCTAAAGCCTATTATTTAAACTATTCTAATAAGATATAATACTAGTAGGAGGGACCCCCTTGTATATTGGAGGCTCGAAGATAGTCATATCGCGCTTTTATGTTGTTGCTTACAGGGTCTTATATGGTTGATGATGCAGTCTTTGCTTCGTTTTTTGGCATAATGACAGGTGGATGATGTATTTTATGGATGTTTTGTTATTCGAAGCTTAATCTTATGTTAAGATTGGCATATATATTATAGTTGTTACATTTTATTATATCACCATGATTATTGCTTGGCTACACTTGCACAAGACATATGTTAGTAACAACATAAAACAAAAGAAATGGGAAAGAAACTTGCAAAAAATCCAAAAGAAGGGGCATATACTATACTATGTTAGAAGTCATGTGAAATTTAAATGGAACAAGTTAGTGTTAATCCTAACTAGCAATGGTTACTGGCTATGTGAATTGTATTTGAGTTATATTGGGCACATTTGATATATGGTATGGTATATTTTTGGCAATGGTTAATATGGAATTTCGGTGGCACATTTGGCAAGCAATATGGTCGCAAGTTTCAATGGTTGGAATTAATGGCATGGTTAATGGTATTGGTGATCAGTGGTTGTCTTGTACTTCGAAATTGAATGTAGAGGAAGATGGAAGCGATGTGCAGTAAATTCACATCACTCCATACTTCTCCCATCGGGTCGTCGCCCTAGCATGGTTATTGTTTCATTTGGTTTTGTTGGTGGTTAAGCTCCAAGATTCAAGCCTGGAAGGAACTACTCGGCCAACTCAACATTTTTAAAGCTATTGGTTACAGGTATGGTTCTTTTCTCACATCCATGAATTTCTCTTTGTGTATGAACAAATGATGGCTCAGTAATGTGTTGGTTTTTGTTTTCCTTATATTGGAAACTGTGTAAACGTGTGGGTCTTCTCTCTAGAATGATTGTGTAGTTATTCATTTTGCAAATGAAAGAATTGGTTAGTTGAAGTTATGCATTCATTGGTTGTTCTATGTGGTGAAAACTGTGATGGTTCTTTATTTTTTTAAGTAGTTATGGGTATTTTGTTGGAGGGTTTCACTCTGTTTATCCTTGTTGGCTGCTTCCTCACAGTTATGGTAACCATGTCTGGTTGTAATCGAGTTGTTATGGGGTTGTTGTATATGTTTTCGAACTACCTTTTGGTCACTGTGTATTTTACAAAGCCATGGTCATGGGTTATCCACCTTGTCGTAGGATTAATTTTGTGGTATTGGCATAAACGTGCCTCAAAAGTTGGTTATAGGATGGCCATTATACCAATATGTATGCTTTATGGTGGTTTGGTGATATAATTATGCTTCGGGCCAGCATTCCCACTGGCATTGTTGTTCATTGATTCAGTATTTGAATTGCAAGAGGGTTATGCCTCTGTGTGTTCTGGGTACTTGTTACTGTCCAATGGGAAATTTTTGCTCCTCTGCATCGTTGCCTACCCTACCCAGAGTTGAACTATTACACAATCTGAGAGTTATAAAAATGCTTGTGGTTCCATCGTGCTTGTTTCGAAGGGTCTCTCCCTATTGTTGATATGTTTGACCTCCAGTCTCTCTGTGATTTGATGACCGAGTGAAATCTTGAATACTTCTTATATTCATTGTTACAAAACCCGATTTTGATAATCCCCAACTGTTTGCACTCTTGTCGGGCATCTTGTTGACTGTCACAGATTGGTTGAGTGGTTATGAAAGTTCTTTTAAGTACTTATATTTAACTAGTTTGATTGAGTTGGTTGGAAGGTTGTGATTGGGGGTGAGAATTGATATACAGTCATGGGGTTGCCTCTTTTTTGTTATAACAGTTGCGTCGAAATCTAGTTTGTTTTTATTGATTAATTTGGTTGATTGGGAATTAGTGATAATGTGCAATCATTGGTTGTATCTTCTCGTTATGCTTTTGATTGTTGTATTCTTTCAGCATGGTTTAAATTGTTAGTTGGTGGATGATGTGTGTTTTATTATCCCTAATCGGGATCATTGCAAGTTAGGGAAGGTGATGACTATGATTTCATTGTTTAGTTTGTATGGATTATGGAGACATCATGCATTGTTTTATTTAATTTCACCATCAATAATGAAGCTCAGTTTTTGTATTATGGTTTCATTACAAGTATTATTGCTTAATATAATGAAAGTCGTGAAATTGGGAAAGTTTTACAAGGTCTATTCAATCTGGAAAAAAAAATACATGTGTATATGTTGTATTTGGGAAAATTGTGAATTATTGGCAGTGGTTGGTATTTTATAGTGATATATGATGGATTGAAATGGAGCAATGTGACTGTGTGTTTCTTTGGATTTTGTTTAAATGAAAGAAACCAAATATTCTCTTAACATGATTGTTGAAAGGCATAGTGATTCTGAGTATGATTATAGATGGTGTTAATTGAGAATTTTGAAGAAATTGGATGTGGGACAGTGAACAATTTTAACACACAGTAGGTGTTAATTGGTATTGGTATCCTTGTATTGAATACAAAGTTTTTTTTATGGATTACTTAATTGGTTTTACAAACAGTATTCTTTCGTTTCCCTACCATTCTTTCACTTTTATCACATTACAAGTCCCCTTGCCTTCCCATATTCACTATCCACTCCCTTTTCTTAAAATAAAATTATCGTTAAGATAAATTATGTATTATGACAGTTAAAGGATCACACAGGGATGAATTACAATGATACATTCTTTTGATTTATGATACAGCTGATTGTTTGATGATTTTTTGAGCAGTAATCATGATCTATCCCCCCCTCATTTTAACACTTTTCGCTTAATACAATCGCTCACATATCCCAGAACCCTTATTTACCCCCTACTCATTGAAAAGTATTAAATGATTTGTATGAATTGGATTGCATGAGTCTGATGTGTTGTTGAGCCAAACTTTGTTTCATATTTAAAAGAGATGGCATGTATGGTTGTTAAAGAAACTATTTTCTAATCCATAATGCATACAGGAATGAGCTTTTTCATCAGAGGTAGCCATGGTCGGGGTAACAGAGGAAGAGTGTTACAGGAAAATACCCCTGTGGACAAGTGGATTTCCTCTTGAATACTAGACCCCTATAACCAAGACAGAAAGGTGCAAATGTTGAACACTGACATTCCTTCTAATGAATCTAAACTAGTCAAGGAATAAGAAGAAAGGAATATAAATACATTTAATAACGTTTGTCCTTGCTCGATCCAAGTTGATATTGATCTCCAAGTATTTCAGAAGGTCCTGCAATCAAAGGAAAAACAAAGACAAAACATACTTCCTATTCCTACCATGATTAGCTTCGAAATAGATCTATCAAAAAGAACAAATTCATGAAACATATACAAATTTGAAGGAAACAGACCAAGAACGTATATATATTAATGGAAACAAAGAAAAATGATTACAACCATAGATGTAGATGTAGCAGTTTCACCAAGCTCTCTTTGTCCAGACCCTTGCTCAAAATTTCCACGATCAGAATGACTATAACTTTCACTGATAAATCTCCCTTATGAGATCATAAGTTTGATGCCTCTAAACTACCATCTTCTTTTCACCATGAGAATGCCTCCTTATATAATCTTGAAGAGACCCAACCACCTTAGATATTATTGGGATAGGTTGAGGATATTTCTCCATCAGTTGTGGATCCTCCCTAAGATCCATCCTTGACCTCAGATTCGAATCCAACTAACTCCAGAGATGAGGGGTATTTTTTCTTGATTTTCCTCAATAGTCAAAGATTCCCTCAAATAGCCCAGCACTCCCTCAGAATGGGGCATAGAGTGTTGCAACTCTCCCCCAAAGAAGGGTAGGGAGCACTGGCACTCCCTGACAATGGTTAGGGAAGCGTTGCCCAAAATTTCCTTGAAAAATCCCAGCGCTCCCCTAGAAGGGTGCACAGAGTGCTGGAACACTCCCCCAAAGAGGGGTAGGGAGCATTGGCACTCCCTGATAGTGGGTATGGGAGTGTGTTCCTTCAAAATTGATTTTAAATTGGTTTTCTTCATGGAAAATGCTTTGCACTCTTCATCAAATGATTTATCTTCCTTAAACCAGTCTTTGAAGGTGTCTTAAGTGTCCCTGTGATGTCGTTAGAGACACGACATAGGTGATGTGGCAGTATTATGATAGTGACACTTGTGACCAAAATGAGACACTTATGACACTTGAAATGATGACAATAGGTCATCATTGAAGTGAGTGATTTTAATGTGTAAAATATTCCCCCCCAAAGTACAAAGTTAGAAGACGGAAACTGATGACTGAAATACTTTGTAGACTTTTTCGAGCAAGGGTATGGACTCAGAGAACCTAGCATAAGCTGCACACAACCATCACACAAATATCATGATATGTTTCAAACCCAAGGAAGGCATACCTATGCTTGGGTGATAAATACTTGCAAGGTATGGACACCATAAAATACACTGTGGATCCATAATTGTATTAACAAAAAGGTATAGCCACACAAGATACAATGTGGATCTATACTTCCATGATATGAATTGATCGTAGCCATGAAAAATACACTGTGGATCTACAAAACGACAATACATAGAGATAGACCAATACAAAGTGGATCTATGTGACAGTATATGTGTCAATATTCAAGAGAAACTTTGTCACAACCTGGGAAAAGTACATATCAGAGTGATCACTCAACCCAGGGTCTTCCTACCGATCCCAATGTAGTATGAATCTAACCATGTGAATAGAGGTCTTGATGTTGAACATCGCAGAAACCACTTGATTACCGGTCAATGAGGTAAATCGTTAACAAGTCCGAGGGAAATCACCATTGATATCAATGATCCCCAAGGTACCCTAGTACATTCCAGGGAATGTGAATAGATGAGCTGAAGTCGAGCATTTGTAGAATCATCCGATCAGGGGTCAATGATGTAAACCCATTGTCAGAAGCGAGGAGGCCTACCATTGAGGCATGCATGTCCCAAGGTACTGATTGGTTTCTAAGTCGAGTTCTTGGATAATGTGTTGAATTCGATAAGAACAGACTCGTCAAAGGAGGGCCTTGATGTATCCCCCATAAATGACATGAAACTAACACAGAGATGTAAATTGTAGATCAAATGAACATGGACTGACACAGATATTGAAACAAAAAACTTGTGATGTTTGACTCTCGAGGAAAATACTTCCCTTGAACATTGAGGCACAACAATAGAAACATGACATGGACCAAAACACGATGATGTAGTGGATACTATGAATTTCGTCGGCACCCAAAGGAGTAAGAAAACTCAGAGGATTTTTTCAGTGCAGAGGTTTAGCGGATTTAAAATGCGTGCAAAGACAAAGTGTCATGTTCAAGGGAGACCGTAAGAGTTACTAGTAATGTTCTCAAAAACTGCTTGGCTTGCTTCCTTTAATTTTTTCCCCCATCCAGGTAGAAGTGTACCTCTTTTTTATTTAAGTACAAGCTCAAGGAGGGTAACACATGCTCAATATAACTCACCTTCGGTAAGTCCCTCTTCCTTTATTTAACAAACTGGAAGAAGTAAAGGTTCGGTCCCATATGGGCCCTTCAATATATGATTGTTTAACGAGTCCATAGAAGGTAAACTTGGTGATTTTTCATATTTAGAGAGTCTAAAAAGAACTTAAAGATGACTCCAGTGTTGTCCTTTTTCGTAATTTTAGTCTCGCAAGGCCGAAAAAGAGATAAAATACCACTCGAAAGACGCCCTTTCAAACCTTTTAATAGTGTGAAAGGAAGCAAGATCACTCGGCAATATTTTCATGTTTAGAGAGTCTGAAAAGAGATTAAAGGAGACTCCAGGGGGTTCCTTTTTCATGTATCCATGCAAGTCTGAAAAAGAGATAAAAGTTTACTCGATTCGATAAACTATACTAGGGAGGAAAATTTGAGTTTTGGTTCCTTTCCTAGGTCTTGTTTCTGGCCTTTTCTCACCTTTAGATCTTATTCATGCTATGTATTTGATTTTTATATGTTTTTTTGGCCCTTGGATTTATCTTACACACTCAATTTCTGCATTTTTCCTAAGTTTTTTTTTTTATTTCTGGGCAAGTTTTTGAGTTCTGAGAGGCCAATGCTCCCCTGCCTCTACAAGCAGAGCATTGGCACTCTCTTGCAACCTCCCATAGAGCATTGCAATTCTCTAGTTCCCTTGACAATAGAGCGTTGGTTCTTTTTCTGCAAAAACCTTTTTGGGAGTTGGTTTCTCAGACTACTTTTTGTTGATTCATCTTCTCAGGGTTAATACTATCTCAGTGTGTCCTTGTTTATCCTCCAACTTTTTTATTTCTAAGGATTGTTGATGTTTTGTTTGGATTTTTGACATCTATTTTCCTTTCTTTAAATCACTCTTCCTCCCTTATATTTGGATTCGATCTACTGCTTTCTCACTTATCTGAATGAACGAAAGTTGTTGTAAGGAAATTCAGAGATCTATGCACCATTCCATTTGATCTTTGAGGTCTTTTCTCTAAGAATTTCCTCCTGCCTAGATTTGGTTTTCTTTTTGTTTCTTGTTTGATCACAATGAGGGTGTGTTTTTGTCCATGTGCAGTTTGTTTTCGGTTACTTAAATTTCATAGATATTGAAGTCTAAATGACATAGGAAGCTTTACATCAAACTGATTATCAGTCACATATAAACAAAAGGACATTTTTTCATGTTTGGTTTTTGGATACTAGAACCAATTTCTGAACATTTTAGCATTGTATTATATTCTTGATTGAGAACTATTGCATGAGGTCATTGCATCTTAGTGCTTGAAAGTGAAAGGAAAATCCTTCTCCTTCCCTTAAATAAACATTCATTGAAATAAAATACTGCTTATCATTTTGTATGCATGTTTTTGGAATTGAGTCATACTATCATCAATTTTCACTCTCATACACCTCTGAGTAAACAACAACCTTAAAATCAAGAACTAAACTAAATTTATCATAATTTTTTACATTTTTGTTAGCAAACCTACATTAGCTTAAGGTGTAGGGATTTGGAATATTTTGAAAGGATAACTTTCCAAAGTTGTCAAACAACATTAGCATCTTGCAATAGGGAGAGAAAATCCAATTTGTGTATCAGCTTACTGGGATCCCCTTCTCACAAAGGGGTTATGCAGAAGGTCGCATTTGGGAGAGTTACGGAGATTATCCCTCCGTGGTTTAACCGTTCGTAGTAGTCAAATCGTATATTGGGGGTTCTTCTTGAGGTTCAACTATCTTCATTTGGTCTCGGTGCTTCGTGAATTCTAAATTCGTTTGGGGTCCTTTGGAGTTCTATCGGTCCACTTGTCCTCAGTTCTCTTGAAGGATTTTGGACTTGTTATCCTACCCATATGTTCAGACTGGACTATTGCATGTACCCGCCCAGGGGCTGACTGCAATTTGGTGACCTTAGTAGCCATTATCTTTAGGTTCTTACACAAGGTGGCGGTGAAGGGAAGTCTCAATGTACCTGGAATAGACATTGGTCAAACTCACTCGAGCTCCTTGGAGGGTAAATCCACATTTACTGTGTGGAATCTTGCACCAAGGCATAAGTCCGTTAAGCAAGTTTCCAATGTAACTGATCCACCCTCTCTATCCCTACCCCTTCCTATATTGATCTTGTGATGTTGGATTTCATCACCAACTAGCAGTTTCATTGTGGGAAGTTTTGTTTGATTGTTTTCTTCTTAGATTCATAGTGTGTGTTGTTTTTTTTACTTAGTGGACCTTAGGTCGAGTCAGTGTTCATTGCATCAACTCCTAGGAGTACCAATGGAGTAACCCCTTTTCCCGTAGAACCTTTTACCTTTCCTTCTTTTGGAAACATTTCTCCTCCATACATTGCCACATTGAGTCTTATGAGACTCACCATTGGATTACCAGTTTGGTTGTTCCCCACTCTGGTGATCTCGAATCTTCCTAGTGATTAAGCTACACCTAATGCTTCATATGTAAGTACACCACCCACACATCAACCTCATGTTGAATTTTCACCTTCTTCACCCATTAAGTCTCCTTCCATTTCTCCTTCTTCACCTAGTAAAAGCTCTAAAGAAAGTAGCCAGGTTGATAAGAAGAAGAAGAAACAGAAAGAGGAGAAGAAGAATAACTTGAAAAGAACCAAGCCCCCAACCATATCAGATGTTGGATCTAAGAAACCAACTATTATTAATCGTACTGGGAGTGTTCATGAGGTCGCCAAGATTAAAACGAACAATCTGAAACCCAAATTCCCTTGCAGTCTTTGTAAGGGTGACCACTTTCTGAGGGATTGCCCTGGTATTCCCAAGGTATTAGAAATGTGGCCCTCCACATCATCGGCCTCTTCTAGACATACTAGTGATGCTCTGTCAACTAGTGACATTAAGGTTGGTAAGAAGAAGACAACTGTCAAATTTCCTTGTATGTTATGTGAAGGTGATCATTATTCTCACCTTTTCCCTTGTATGGACAACGCTTCTTCTCTTTTGGAAAATATTAAACTCCCAACTGGTTATTGTAAGATTTTCCCCAACCCATCGTTAGTTGATGGAATGGTCAATCTGGTTCCATCCCTAGTCAGTTCAGTCGATCAGGTGGTCAATATAGTTTCATCCTCGGTTGAACCACTAACCAAAGTAGTTGATCCAGTTTCATCATTGATCAGCCCCACTTTTCATCTGAAAAGTGAAACCCAAGTGATTGATCCAGTCCCATCATTGGTTAGTCCCACCCTTCATCTCAAGAGTGCCAATGTGGTCAATCCCACCCCTCATCTGACGAGTGCCAAAGTGGTTGCTTCGGTACCTTCATCAGTCAGTTTGAATGATCATGTCGTCAATCTAGTCACGTCCTTAGTTGAACCAGTTGACAAAGTGGTTGATCCGATCCCATCTTCGGTTGATCCCACTCTCCCATTAGAGAGTGCAACCCAAGCGGTCGATCCATTTCCACCTTTCGACCCCATTCTCCCCTTGTAGAATGAAACCCAAGTGATCGATTTGATGTTGTTATCTATTGATTTGACTCTCCATCTAGAGAGTAAACCTATTCTTTCCCATGTTTTTATCATTTATACAGAATCTACTGTGTCGGGGTGCATTCCTCCTTCTCTTGTGAAAACCCCTCCAAGTAATGAGGCCATCCTTTTTTATTGGAGTGTGCTAACTAGACCTTGTCTTCCCTCTCACATTCCTTTCAAGATTACAGTACAGGTTTGTGGTCGGGACGTTCCTCATGCATTGATAAATGAAGGTTCGTCCATTAGTATTTTGTCCTCTATTGCTTGGCAAGATTTGGGTTATCCTCAGCTTGTGTCAGTTACCTAGACTTTTTTCTATTTTAACAGAAGAACAGTCACCCTTTAGGGATCCTTCCTCAGTCTCCCATAACTTTGGGAGGGAAAACTATCTTTATTGATGTTATGGTAGTCCAGGACCCCTTGGATTTCGATTTACTCCTTGGGAGAGATTATGTCTATGCCATGAAAGCTATTGTGTCCACTTTTTTTCGTGTGATATCTTTCCTGCACGATGGAAGAATGGTGACTATTGATCAAATTTTGTTTGTTGGCCCTGACTTGACCATCAACCCAATGACCTCCCTAACCGGGTATTATATGCAGTCGGTATCTCCCCTACCATAGGTCAATTATGTGGCGTTGTCTCGCATGACTTCAACTTTCGATGACTTAGATCCGGTAGTTGACATGGTGATCTCTTAGGTAGGGCTATTGGAGCCTAATCTCCTTACCCCTAGCGAGACCCTCGACATGTATTCCTTCCAGAGCATTCTTATTCCATCCAATGAAGATCTCTTGGAATCCATGACCGAGTTTTGTCCCTTGACATGGTATCCTTTCAGAGCGTTATCCTCTTGGAAGCCATGATCAAGAAGAGTCCATGAGCATAGTTTTCGCTTCTCTGTGGCAAGCTCGTTAAAAAATGAAATAGAGGCTACGAGCATAGTTTTTCATCTCTGTGGCAAGATCGCTAAAAAATGAAACAAAAACTATGAGCATGGTTTTCCTATCTGTAGCAATCTCGTTAAAAAATGAAACAGAAATCTGGGGATTGAACCCAGAGCTTTGAGCATAGTTATTTTCTTGTGTCAATCTCATTAAAAAATTAAACAATCACCTCTCCTGTTAGGTTGAGTCTTTCGCCAGATCTCGTAGATGTCGAGTCAAGTCTTTCGTTAGGTCTCTCATTTGAACCTTCATTTCATCCACCCTTATCCTTTTTCTCCATCTAGTACAGAAATTGGTGACAACCTCAAAGTCGGTAAATGAATTGAAGCTTGGGGGGAATCTCTCTAGCCTTTGATTATCATTTTGGATTTATGCCACTATATTTGCAAGCTAGGGGAAGAGTACCAACCATCCATGGGTATCCCTACCTTTGGCAATTACGTTGGAAATTTACAAGCATACGTTTAGTTTTGTTTCAAGCTTGTATAAAAATGAAACCAATACCGAGCTTAGTCTTTGTTTCTTTCTCGTGCTCGAAAAAACATGAGAACGCAACTAAGTAAACTTTATCTCTTTTTCAGACTCGCATGGATACACGAAAAAGGAACCCCCTAGAGTCTCCTTTAAGCTCTTTTTAGACTCTCTAAACATGAAAAGATTGTCGAGTGATCTTGCTTCCTTTCACACTCGTTAAAAGGTTTGAAAGGGCGTCTTTCAAGTGGTAGTTTCTCTCTTTTTTGGCCTCACGAGACTAAAATTATGAAAAAGGACAACATTGGAGTTGTCTTTAAGTTATTTTCAGACTCTCTAAATATGAAAAATCACTAAGTCTACCTTCTCTGGACTCATTAAACAATCATACATTGAAGGGCCCATATGGGACCAAACCCTTACTTCTTCTAGTTCGTTAAATAAAGGAAGAGGGACTTACCGAAGGTGAGTTATATCAATCATGTGTTACCCTCCTCGATCTCGTTAAATCAAAAAGAGGTAATCGTCTATCTGGATGGGGGAAAAAATTCAAGGAAGCAAGCCAAGCAGTTTTTGAGAACATTACCAGTAATTGTTTTGAAACTCAAAGGAATGTTGAACACTGACATTCCTTTTAATGAAGCTAAACTAGTCAAGGAATAAGAAGAAAGGAATATAAATTCCTTTAATAACATTTGTCCTTGCTCGATCCAGGATGATCTTAATCTCCAAGTCTTGCATAAGGTCCTGCAATCGAAGGAACAACAACAACAAAACATACTTCCTATTCCTACCATGATTAGCTTCAAAATAGATCTATCAAAAAGAACAAATTCATGAAACATACACAAATTTGAAGGAAACGGGCCAAGAACATATATATATTAATGAAAAATAAAGCAAAGTTCTTACAACCATAGATGTAGATGCAGCAGATTCACCAAGCTCTCTTTGTCCAGACCCTTGCTCAAAATTTCCACGATCTGAATGACTGTAACTTTCACTAATAAATATCCCTTATGAGGTCATAATTTTGATGCCCCTAAACTGTCATCTGCTTTTCACCATGAGACGGCCTCCGTATATAAGCTTGAAGAGACCCAACCACCTTAGAAATTCTTGGGATAGGTTGAGGATATTTCTCCATCAGTTGTGGATCCTCCCTAAGATCCATCCTTGACCTCAGATTCGAATCCAACTAACTCCAGAGATGAGGGGTATTTCTCCCTAATTTTCCTCAATAGTCAAAGATTCCCTCAAACAGCCCATCACTCCCTTAGAATGGGGCAAAAAGTGTTGCAACGCTCCCCCAAATAATATTAGGGAGTGTTGGCACTCCCTGACAATCAGTAGGGGAGCTCTGGCCAAACTTTCCTTGAAAAATCCTAGCGCTACCCTAGAAGTGTGCACAGAGTGCTAGAACTCTCCCCCAAAGATGGGTAGGGAGCGTTGGCACTCCCTGATAGTGGGTAGGGGAGAGTTGGCCTTCAAAATTTATTTTTAAGTGGTTTTATTCATGGAAAATGTTTTTTACTCTTCATCAAATGATTTCTCTTCCTTAAACCAAAATTTGAAGGTGTCTTAAGTGTCCTTGTGATGTCATTAGAAACACGACATAAGCGAGATGGCAGTATGATGATTGCGACACTTGAAATGACAACAATAGTTCATCATTGAAGTGAGTGATTTTGATGTGTAACAAAGAGGAAATTGGAACAGGGGCCCTAGAAGGCCAAGGTTTTCTATACATTTTGATGCAAACTCGCAAGAGTTGGGCCAGCTATTTCAACTGGAGTTTTTAACTGGATTGGGCAAGGAGTGTTCCAACCTAGGTCAAAAAGGCATCCCTTTCAAACCCTACATGTCCCTAGTAGCCCAGTTCCCTCTCATGTCTCACTACAACCTGAAGTCCCTGAAAACAACAAATGGCAAGATATTGTCCACCCGGCAGTCTCCCAACATCGTGGTTGGCCTAACTTGTCTCTACTTGTTCCTCCACTTGTTAATGAAATTTTCCAAGCTTCCCCTATCCACTCACTAGTATAGTCTTCCCATGAAATCCAAAGGTTAAAAACTGAGGCCCACCATGCTCATGACAAAGGAAAACCCAATGTTTCCCCCTCCTTACCCTCAAATGACTATGCCAAATCTATGTCCTCTCGCATGCATTTGAGAGATGATTTCTCTCTTGTTATTAGTGAGATTATGCCTAACGGCTCCACACAACCTAAGAAACATTTAGACATATCAAAGGGTGACAACAACAACAAGGGAAATATTGCCTCCCAAAGTGGCAAATATGGGTTTTAAGTGTTTTTATTTATTCACTGTTGAGAATAGTTGACTTTTGAAATTTTGGATAACACGTTATTTTTTGGATATATGGGTAATATATTTTTTGATATGATCTCAACTATCATTGATATAAATTGTCAAATTATGAGAGTGATAATGGGAGCCACAAGGAGGGATGTGTTTTGATTGATTAATTAATTGTGTTATGTTTGTTAAATAACTAAAGGGAGTCACAAGGGGTCCCACCTACTAGTTATTATTTATTAAAAACCCTTATTATGATTTTATTACTTTTCCCCCTTAACGAAAAAGTTGGTTGAGTTTTATTTAACTTAACTAAAGAGGTAGTTTAACTACTTCAACTAATTTTGATTGCTTAAAGGCAAAGGGAAAAGGAGGAACAAGAGGAGGACAAAAGGAGAAGCATACTAAGGTCGTCTCTTTGAGTTTTATTGAGATAATTCAATTTTCATTCATTCTTTATTTCATTGAAAGCCTAATTATTTTTTATGATAGCACAGTCCTATTGTAGACAGCAAGAGTCAGGGCTGAATTACATCATTTAGACACTTTGTTTTCAAAGGTGTTGATCTATCTTTGATAGTTTGTGTAGACTTGTCTGGTTGTGAATTAAATTTCATGAATGATAAAGGTTATTGTCGAGAGTCGAGTGGGAAGCAATATGTGCCAAGTTGATCCAGCTTTAAAGTTCAGTTTTTTACTTTTTGTCAGAATTCCTTTTGTATGGTTTTCATCAAGTACATCTAAGTTTGACTTTGGTCCAAACTTCCTCAGGGAATTTTGTAAAGAGAACGATTCTTTTGATAAACTGGAATGGAATAAATGATTGCTTTATGTCTCATCTATTTTGATTATTGACTTGGTGTTTTTACTTTTGTCTCTATATTTATTTCAGCATCTGTTATATTTAGAAAATTACATAAATAAGGAATTTTCTCGCAAACTTTCATTTATAAAAAAGATCATCCTAAGCACTTGTAATCAATACTTGTGAATTAGGAAAAAAAATTGGATGGCTATAAACATAGGGTGATATTACCGTCTATATTTCTTTATCCAAGTAAGATCTGAAAATGCTTGAGTAAGATCATTTTATATCTTTTCCTCAACATTTATTTGGAGACCATACTAGGGATATATTCAATATCTCTCTGGATTATTTTTTATGCTTGATTATCATCGAATACATCTATTTTTTCTGATATTGATTCTTTAATCGTTTCATTTCTTAATGAATGTACTTGTTGCAAGGCTGACCAATATTGAGCATAGTCTTCAAGATCAGACCATCATTTCTTTGAATTTGTTTAACACCATTTTAGACACGGTTAATACTCGGGTTGAGCTTAATCATTCATGGGCAGCAATTGAATGAGACATAAGTGCCCAAGAACGTTGGGAAGCTAGACATAGATAGCCTAGAAATCAGCAATAACCTTCTTTTTTCTTCAGCTTTGACCTTCTTTTCATGTCCTTAGACCCTCGTGTTTCTAGGAGAAGAAGAGGCTTATCACCTGAAATTAATCCTATTGTTGAAATAGGAATAAGGAACGTTGTGTTATCAACCCAACAAAGTTCTCTAAGTAGAACTTTGTCTGATTCATCAAATTTGTATTTCACTCCCTTTCCTATCATCCACAAGATGGAATCTAGTGGTGGCTCTGGTGTCACTGGAAGTGCTTCCTCCTCTCAATATTCAGCTTCGTCAGA